>NDXB01017189.1:466139-486485 GCA_002631895.1 Agapornis roseicollis
AAAAAAAAAAAAAAAAAAAAAAATCCATAGGGGATTCCAGCAAGGGAGTTCCCCAACCAACCCAGTGGGTGCAGAAAAGTCTTGCTGACAGTGCTAGTTTCATATAATAATCTGCAACATTGCAAAGAAGGGTCTTCCCATTAACAGGTAACACAGAGCTGTACCAGACTATATTACCTGAAGGAACAGCATCAGACCACAGCATCCCAGGAATTCAGGAAGACAATCCCATGAGCTAAAAAGGTCTGATTACTTTCAAAGCAGCAAACACTGCTCCCCTCACTCCCACTCCCATTGGGAAGTGAAACAATATTTGTCTTGCAGCAATCAGATGAGGAAGTTGCCTGGCCTTTAGTACTCTGAAGCTGGTCCCTGCTTGGAGTGAGGGGTGAGCCAGATGACCTCTAGGTGACCCTTCCAATATCAACTATTCTATAATTTATTATCTGATTTGCACAGGACCAGGCAGAGATTAATTTCAAAACATTCACTCCATACCAATGCTCACTAGTACACACTTTGTGAGTAAAGGAACTTTCTACTATCAAGCTCCTCCATCACGCTCATCCAAACTTCTCTCAGCAGCTGGCATAACATGTCACTTCTCCTATGTATCTCCTTTAAGCTTTTTGAAGTCCCTTGGCACCCTCTGAGGAAAAGCAACAAGTCAGCCAAGGAGAAAAGCAGCAAGAATTCAGGAAGTGAATCAAAGAAAAAGGAAATATAAATACAGAAAAACAGATAATTTTCAGCTGGTTTCACCAGCATTCTCCAGTCCCCAAAGCCTAGTAGCTTATCCCCAGCACTCTGGGGAAGTTTGGAAAACAAAGTAAACATCTGGTTGCAGTGAGAAGATCCACTTGTCCTCACTGGCCATTATGCCACTTCAGCTGCTTAGGAACCTTCCTGAGCAGGCACCTCCCTTATCTCACTGATGCTGCTCTTTTGAAAAGATAGGACTAACTAGCTTTGCTGGAAAGCTATGTGTAGCCTACTCTTGGCTTATCATACCAGACTCCCCTTCTGTATCACATCCCTAGCACTGGGAAAAACTTGACACCAAAGGTAAAGTCCTTAAGACTCTGGGGGAATTAAAAAAAAAAAAAAAAAAAACCCATAATCAGGCAATCAGCAAAAACAGGAAGGACAAACCCGAAACAACAGGTTTAACTCTACTCACTTTCCCAGCAACTCTGTGGATTGATTTAACCTTTACAGTACCTCAAGCCACAAAGGAAGTTTCCCCTAAAGATGCTACACTTCTCTTTTCCCATATTACTGTAAAATTCATCATTACTAAGAAGCAAGTTCTTAGATTGTCTGCTCATGGAGACAATCTCTTGGTATGGCAGTCTGCAAAGTTATCTTACAAACACACACTAGGAAGGAACCCATTTCTGCTAACTCTATCCTAGCGCCCTGGTGTAAACCTCCATTCAAGTCTTCCACACCAGTCCAGGATAGTGGCTGGTTTTGATTCCAACCTAAAATTGCTTTGGATATGAAGCATAAGAATAAACAAACACAGAAATCCAAAACTGATCAAAAGTTATACATGCAAAACTGAACAGTAGTAATAGACTCCTCTTTATGGATTGAGATGTGCTTTCCCTGCATGCAATAGACACAGCAATGTACTCACCTGTCTGATTGACATTGTACAAAGAATGTACAGGAAGATGAAGGAACAGTCAGTGTAATCTTCACCCAGAAGGTTGCGGTGGGAGAGACCTTGGATGTATGAGAGGGGAATAAATGGAAGCTTTGCCACCACTCGGCCATCAAATCTGGAAAAAAAGAGCACTGGATCAAAACTGGGGACAGTAGAAGAGCCTTTGGCTATAGAAAGAGTGAGTGAGCTTCTTCAACAGGACACCAGAGCAGATAAGACCACATGGAAGGCTAACAAGTTTTGCCATAGCCAGTGTTTCAAAGCAATTTAAGTGATCAACTGGACAAGATGGGTCATAAACTCTTACTGAGTGTTCTGCAGATTAATGGTGCATTTTTATTACCAGTCCAGATCACTTCCCAGAACTTGAATGGATGGATGACTATCACCCTGCTGTATTGCACTCACTGCAAGGCAACAGATTCTTTGCTTTAAGCAAGAGCACTTTTTATAAGCAGACTGCAAGACAAAGACACCTTTTCCTTTCCTAGAACAACTATGCTTCTTAGCACAAGAAAGATGCTTAAGAGAGCCATCAACAGAATGATTTTTAACACCAATAGTTTTCTCTGCTTTAGCTCTGAAGATAAAGACGGTGCAGAGGCAGGATGATACTGCATATTCCAAGCGGCCTGTCCTGTTTCTGGAACTCCTCCAGGTCCACATTCCAGGACATCAGACAGAGTATGAATTCTGACCTGTTCCAAAGATTTCTCCCAACCCAGACCCAATCTTTTGAAGTAAATGCGTATGATGCCCCATCAGCATGTGCATATTTGGATGTTATTTCCTCTGCATGTGCTGATTTTATAACAGGTGTTTCTTGTTTCAAGATATCCTAAATGAGCCTTCTTTCCTGTGGAGATGCAGTCACACAGCTACAGCTCAAACACACACCAACTTTGTTTACATCTCACAGGCAGTTTGGCAGAAGAGCCAGGAACGGATGTTTATCTCCCTGTAACATCCCCCAGTGGCTTAAAATTCTGCGTTATTCCTGCTGTGAAAATGACAAGTATTTCAGCAGTAGCACCCAAGGTACCTGCTTTCAATTCCAGCAGGTTTCCACAGTTATGAAATACACAACTCCTAGAGTAAGACAGAGAATTGATTGTATTAAGAAGTTTCTGACAAGAAAAAACTGAAACACACAGAAGCTAATTTCTTTTCCAGAAGAAATCCCACTTGCTTGGAGGCCACCAAGCAAGCTCTCACTGCCCTAATATACCTTTTAAGCCACAACAATTATTCAGCTGCTCATCTTCAGTATCCTGCACTTCAGGTTTAAATCAGCCTTCCTGACATTTACATATCCTTCCAGCATGGTCCACTCTGCTGCCCTATTACTACTGGCACTCTAAGAAAGAGAGGCAGACATCACAGTAATTTCCATTTTGGCTAAGCTGGCACTTGGCAAAGGTGAGGTGCCTAGCCACAGAGCAGCAGCATCTGCATAGTACTTGTCCAAAAGGCAGCACACCATGCTACTTCCATGTGCTTCCAACCCCTTTTATCCCCCAGAGGAATTAACTCATCCAAGAACAAGAGAGGCAAGCAAATGAGGGTATAGCCACTGCAGGTGTCAGCCACCCTTTTCCTCTTTTTCATACCACACCCACAGCACCTCCATGGATGACCTGGCAGCAGCAGCTTCCTAGAGGGAAGCTAAGAGCCTACTAAATTCATAATTAACGTACTCTCCTCCTGAGACAAGCAGCTGCTCTTTATGCTAGGTCAAGAGAATGACAGTATGTGAAAACCAGCTCCATGAAACCATTCTATCAGGTTCAGACAGTGCAGGCATAACCCACCAAAGCTGCCATTCAGATACAAATCCACTACCTTGTACTGAGACCAGGAGCAGAAATTTAACTATCCAGCCCCAAAGACCAGAGAACCACATATTTAGATTTTAATTCAATAGCCTCAGCTGTTAGCAAGAAAGCTATTTCGATCTGAACAATCATTGCTCTCTCTGAATATTCTTGCTGTTCATGTCCAGGTTCCCTCTAAACAGATAGTTAAATGAAAGATACACCCAAAAGCTTCATCAATTCTGTGTCTAAACTCATGGTCTCTGAATGTAAGAATCCTCAAAACAGAAGAACAAGACAAGTAAACTTTGTGGACATAAAGGAGAAGAAACCAATAAACTGATTTTTAGGTTAGTATCTGTAGAAGGAGGAGCCACACAGGATTTGACCAAATTCAATTCCTCTGTAAATTAACTACTCCTCTTAATGAACTTATAACCCTGTCACACTTGCCAGTCGTAGCATACTCTGAACTGCCTCCTTCTGCTCCAGTAAAGTGTGCAGAGTAGGGTGAGGGGATTTTTTTAGGGTTTTTTTTCCAGGGCAGAAGCGATGCTGGTGTTTGTATTGCACCCAAATAGCTAAGGAAGCACTTGCAGATCTCAGGTACCCCACTAAATCCCTACTCCCCCACATACTATATTGCTGGGCATATGACTCACAATGCACCTCCATCCCTGTTTATGGGTGCAGTGAAATGAGACATCAGTGACTCAAGACTGTACCCAAATGTTGAAGTCCTTTAGTGCTGTGTTCTCTGCTCAGTTTCACAACATTCCAGAGAATGCTAGATGCTGAAGTCTGACTAAGCCAAATAGAGTCCACACAGCTGAATAGAGTCCACATTTGTTATTATGTTACCCCCTGTTTGCAATTTACCCACCTGCTGATCTGCAGTAAAATAGCAATTGACTGTATCCTGTGGACTGCCAGCACAAAGGCCAAAGATTTTGGTACCCGAGAACATAAATTCCTGTTGGCAGGACAAGTATACTGCCCACATATTAAACAGCTTTCCAAAGATTATAATTATTATACTCATGTCCCCTTCAGATTTATCAGGCAATTGGAAGCCTGCATTTCAAGACCAAATTCAGTTTTGAAAGTCAAGCACAGTCTTTCAGTTTTGCATATCTGAAACAAAGCTGTCTACAGCTGTCCAAACCAGTTTGAGCATTTTTGTCTTTGTTTAGTTGTTGGGGGGGATGTTTGTTTGGGTTTTTGGGGCATTTTCTGGTTTGGGGGGGTGTTGGTGGTGATTTTTTTTTGGTTGTTGTGGGTTTTTTGGTTTTTATACTAGACCCACCCCAGGTCATTTTTAAAGCAAAGGAAGATTAAAGCCCATGCCTGAACATGTTACTATCTTGACTGATCACCTTAAGTACGACAACAATGAATTCTACAATTACAGCTCATTTCTGAGTGGAAGGGAGCTGACCCAGTTTTGCTTGCAAGTGCATTCTTCAGTTACACTACTACAGCAAAACCAAAAAAGTTGACACCTCTAGCTGCTTACCTGACATTTACCAAAGTTGCCCTAAACAAGATGTTCCCACACAGAAAGAATGCTAGAATTTTGTCTAGATCTAATGCAACTTGTTCAATTTGACTGCACCCATCATGCAGTGTTCCCTGTTGAGCAAAATGCTTGTGTGGGCGACAAAAGAACTGCATCTTCTTATGAAATCCTGATCCATTTTATACAGCTTAGTTATGGTTCTTGGATGGACTCTATCAGTGTAACACTTCAGTGATAGAGGGAAGGCAGAGAATACATTCACTATGAAAACTGAAGAAAAATCCAGAAAGTTGATACTTACATGGAATTAAACATTCCCATCAAGGCAGTGAAGCAGAAGCCAATGGCAAACATGGATTTCATTCGAACCTGCAAGCAGAAAGGTCAGAAATAATCAAAACAGGCCTACATTGAGGGATTATGAGCTCATACCCTTAAGAATAGGCTTTAGTACAGCAACACTGGAATATAGAAAGAAAACCCAGAAGGCCAGAGTGATTGTAAAAGCGACTGGAGAACTTCCAAGAGAAGTTTGGTCAACAGCTGGTTACAAAGGCAGTCACAGTGGACCACTGATGTGAAGAACAGATTCAGGAGAAAAAAAAGTGCTCAAGAATTGTCCTGTGACTTTCCACAGGTTGCTTTTTTTTCCTTAAGCCTACACAGCCAATCAGCAGGGGATTATTATGAAGACAAAACTTCAAACAGGAAATTAATTCTACTTTGAAAGCACCATGAAGACTTTTAAAGGTGAACATAGCTAAGGCTGGGCATGAGATGAAGAAGTAACTGGTGGATAACTCAGTGGCTCATACAAAAACCTTCAGCTATTAGAAAGCAATGCAGAAGAACTTTTCAGGAGGACAAGCCGCTATGTCTGCCAACTGAATAAAGTCTTTCTGTTGGAAAGCTCACTGAAATCTTCAGCAGTTGAGAACTTGCTTTAATTGTCTTACCATTGACAAGTCCCTGTTGTTATTCTTCAGTTTTTCTTCTTGTCTCTCTGAAGAAAGAAAACCAACAAACACTTATAATCAATTTTACCAACTTAGAAAACAGCCTGTTTTCATTTCCAGGAAGACTTAACCTTTCCTAAGTCTCCAAACAAACAACACTTCGAAAACCAACTCCAGCTTTCTAAGTCAGACAGTAGAACTTAAGAATTGTACATTGCCAACTCCTTCTCCACCACAGGCATACGCAGCAAAGCAGCCACAAAAGAGAAGGCAGTGGCTAGAATCACACATGCAGCACTTTGGAAAGAAATGCACCACAGGTCGAATTCATTAACTCAACCGACACAGCAGCATGAACAGTGTATCCAGAAAACAGAGACGGTGCTTCTATATCACACCTCTGAAAAAGATCAGTCTCAATTCACTGCACGTTGGACTCACCATTATAAATACATAATATAAAGTACTTCATTTTGGAAAACATATACAGAGCTGGAAGCCATGCCTCAACAACACTAACATCCTCCTGGTCTTAGTAATGATTTTTCAACCCTTGCCACACCTAGAAGATTATCAAAAAAGATACTTCCTACATGAATTTCAGTAATGTGCATAATACTGTCTTTTGCAGAGAATACTTTGAAAAACTACTTTGGAAATTTAGTCTGTCCTTAAGTCACCAGAACCTTCAAAGATGTCCAGTTTTCTGAGAGGGCATTTTCCATGCGCCTTGGTGGAGGACTACTCTGGCTTTGCACATTATCAACCATCTGTCACCTTTCTTGTCCCATGTTCCCATCATCCAAGTGCAAGGTCCTACACCTGGGTTGGAGCAATCCCAGGCACAGCTACCGGTTGGGCTATTCAGCATGCAAGTTGTACTGCAACTTCAGTAGGGATCCACAGGACAAGAGGCCCACAGCCCAGCTCAGTTATCTTTCAAGCCCCTGCTAAATACATGGATGCCTAGTAAGTGTTACAAAAAAAAAAACAACCCAACAGCAACACCCCTACTCAATTTCTTAGAATCCTCATTGCTATTTTCAGTTGCTCCTAACTACATACCATCCACTCTGGCAGGAACTTTCCAAACACCTGCTTCCTGATCCAGGTGAGACTGTTATTCTGGGACATTTCAGCAATTGCAGGCCAGCTCTTTAGGAATCACAATTGGCAGCAATACTTGTTCCCCCCATGCCCCACTGCATAACTAAACATCTGTTTAGATGGGTTAAAGGTTACACAGGGATAAAGAATACAGCCATGGTCTCCCAATATACCTGATACATTTGTCACCCATTTCTGCAAGTTCTAAACAGACTCTAGGTGTCCTATCACCTTCCTCCCAAAGTCATACATAAGCAGCCTTTAAGCACTCTGCTATAGAGCTGGGTAGAGGCACAGAGAAAGAAGAGTGGGTCAACAAGCAGCACCCTAGAGTCCAAAGCTGCCTTATTCTGCTCACTGGAGCACAACCAATCAGGATACAGGGATTCACCAATAACCTTATTTGCCAGCTTGGGTTTGATGGGGTTTTTTGTGGGTGGGTGGGGTGGTGTGTTGGATTTTGTTACTTTTTGTTTTGCTGTCTACCCAGCACTTCTGGACTCCTGGGAATATCACTATCTTTTCTAGGGGCACACAGATGCAGAAAAGAGTAGCAAAGTTTAAGCTAATAAATACACTCCTTCAGCTGAAATGACAGAAGGCTGCACCATGATGTTAAAGGTGTCTTGTTCCAGCAGTGTGAAAGGTGATTTGGACACAACGTGACTGAAGCTGGTTCATTTCACACTTAAAAATAAGAAGTTTAATAAGTAGGGAACACCAAATTAAGCCTTCCCATGCAACTTTTACCCTACCTCCTTGTCCATATGCATGATTCATCTCTTACGTAACCAAGTAATGTCATACACACACCTCCTGCCATATTCTGTGCACAGAACAGATGGCAAGTGAGGCAGGTCTGTACATGGCTGTGACTTAGCTGTAAAGCCTCAGCTCTTTTTTTACCTAGAATGCTAGAACTTAAAGGAACTCCAGCACAAGTAAATTTGCTGTTACAGAAATGCTACATCTTACAGGATGATTTGACATCCAGTAAATTTGGTATTTCCAAACCACTTAACAGCTGTAAGAGTGATTTTCTGAATATCCAGCTTGACATTTAGTGCCTTATTTTTCAGAAACACTACAAACGAGACACTGAAGTTATACAGCACTTGCAAAAAAAATCAGTGTCAGTATCTCAGGCTTGGCCAGCAGCATCACAGCAAGCAGAATCAGTGGTCATTTCCTAAGTTCTGTTGTTAGTCCCTTTGTGCTTTGTTTTTCATTTGCAAAACAAGATTATTTCAGTGTAGAAAAAAAAAATAATGGTGGAGTATCTGAATTCCTCAGATCCTGTTTATTAGTTTAGTCCAAGCACAAGTAAAATATTCTCTGCTAGGAACAGAGCTTGGATGGTGCCCTGCAAAAGAAGTCATTGCCACACATTCAAAAGTGACCATACCTTAGAACAGCACATAACATTATAAAGGTGCATATCCACCAAGTGGTATTCATCTCATGCAGAGATTATTCAAGATTAAGAACTGAAAATGCACAAAAGAAAGAATTTTGGCTCCTGTCCCTTAAGGAGTCTAATGATAACAGGTTTTATACCTAGGAAGAACTGTTTGAAGATATGTTTATAATTATTCCCAAGCTTTGTACAGATCAAATGGCTAATCTAGCTACCTGGTGCTACAGAAGAATGAGGAAACCAACTCCCAGGAGCTCTCAGAAGTGTTCTTACCACAATTTCTGTAATAACTTAACCGAGCTTTGCTGCACCTTTTACTTTAGAGACCTGTAGATAATAGAACTTTCTGAAGTTCACACCCATTAAACATCTACCATGTTATTCTTGTGTAGTTCAGTACTTACAGTTACCTTAACCCAAAAAGGCTTAGATTTATTTACAATGGGGAAAAAAAAACAAACAACAAAACACAACAAACAACAACAAAATATCACTACCTAAAATTGAGTAAAATTATGAAACTTGCAATAAACCTAGTGCAGTTGCAGGCACCATGCAAACACCTTCAGTTGTGAAGTGCTCAAATGAGAAAAAAAAAAAAAAAAGATTCAAAAGTCACACTCATACAGTCATGTAGCTGTTACAAGCTGACAATGCACTGCAGCAGAGCTCTGACAACAGCAGTTAGTAATAATCATGGATATAAGCACTCAAATTGGAGAGAAAGGCAATCAGTTGAATAAGAAATGCTGCTCCTCTCAGTGATTGTTGCCCTTCTCTGCATCTGATTAACACCATCAGGAGGCTAAATGTCTCCCATCTTGAAAGGGTAAGGCAAAAGTGTTCATATTCCAGTCATCACACCACAAACTAGCTTTAGTAGCACTTTAAATAAACAGTTTCGAAAGGAAGGAAAGGATAATCCCTTCCATGAAGTTTCTTAACTTTCCCCTACTCTTGGAACACCACACTCCTCTCCCAGTCTTACCTATTTTCTTTTTCTGCTGTCGGCCTGCTGATTCAGTTATTGTTTCCTTCTTCTTTTCCACTGCCATGTGAAAAGAAAGATACACTGTCATTTCTGTGCAAGGATACCACCCCTCCCTTTCCACACACCAAAGTATTTGACTCCTTTAGATAAAAGGGTCACAAAACAAAGGTGAGCAAGACTGAGAATATATTCATTATCAACAATTTATAAACCTTCAAGGCTGACCTCACCAAACACTTAATAACAACATTTCAAAGCACTGGACGAAATACCACAATATTTAAAGGGATAATTAAACTCTGTCAAGAGCCCACTACATTGTTAACTGAGCAGTCTGGAGACAATTTTGGCTCAAATGACCCTTGCTGATTTGTCATTAACACTGGACACTACTTTTGATTCAGCAAGTCTAATGAAAAGAGCTTTGTGGCAAGCTCTGCTCCTGACTATCCACAGTGGGAAGCAGAATACAGGAACGACTGTGTTCTCATACATCCCTTCTTCACAAGCAGGCATTCTCAGGGGAAATGCTGTCCAAGTAGTCAGACTCAGCCTTGCCATTCTTCAATTAATTAGTACTGAAGCATTTCCAATATTTTAAAACAGAAGCTTAAGCTCAAAGTTATTAAAACCCTGAATCAGACACTCAGAAAGCATTAGGGAATGACTGCCACTGCAGCAGCAAAAAAGCCTAACATAAAGCCAGCATAGTGGACATGTAATACAGTAAACAGGCTCCTCACCTGCAAATGCTCTGCTGACAGCAAGAACTCTTCCAGGAAATAAGAGACATTGACATTTGAGAGCTATTACAAGGGTACTACAAGATGTAACAATGATAAAGCATTAATATGGTCTAGCCGTTTTTTACTCTGTGTATATGTACCATATCTGTTCTACCAAATAGACCTGGCTCCTTGCTAGCTCACAGAATCAGCTTAGAAACCTCAGCATTAGGACTCTTCTCCTATATGGAGTATGAGCTCAGCACAGATCTGCTAGACTTTATTTCTAAGCACAGGTAAAATAAGACAGCCTTCCGAGTCACAGAAGGATTTGTAGCGCTGCCTTCAGAAATGTCTGAGTCAGCCACGACTGCTAAGAAAACCACAGCAGCCCAGACAAGATACCTAAAATCACCTCTTCTGTGGTAATATAGTAAGACACAATTAAGTCTTTCCAAAGAACAAGCATATCTCCGATGGACACACTAGCACAAGTAGAAAAACCAGATAAGTCTGCCCAGAGAGAATGCCGGAGAGAGATGCCACATTGACATAGCACACCCAGTGCTCACAGAGTGCTCTCTTCATAACCTTGTTTTTTCCAGATCCTACTGGGGAATCATGATCAGTCTGTCCCAACCCTAGTCCACATAAACCCATGGCCTCCAACTCTAAACACAACTGGAGAACACTGACTCTTTTCAGACCTATCTACTCTCAGCCCTAATGAAAGGGCTCCTCTAGACCACAGCTTCACTTCAGACAACCCCAAGGAATTCTACAGCCCTAATTCCCTTACGGTTTGAGCAGAACAAGTAACTGCCAGGCAGTCTCACAAACCTGTCCCTGGGAACATACACAACAGCAATTTGAGGTAGCCTTCAGCCTTGCAAATTTACTGTATTTAACCAAGAACGCTTACTATGATCTCTGCAGCAGTTTCAGACAATGCTGTGATTCTCAACAGAAGTGAGGGGACAGGAAGAGATGAAACTAAGAACCAAGATTAATAACCTCTGCTGGAGCACATTTGTTGGCCCATTTGTTTCTGCAATCCTAAAGACCGCTGGGACTCTCCTGGGAGAGCTTAAAGATCTCAAATGTGTTTTTTCCTGTTTCAGATGTGTTAGATAACAGTTGAAAGGTGTGGCTCAAGTAGTCTACTTTGCACTTTGTCTGTAAGCCATCAGGTCAGCCAGCTGTTCTTAGCATAGGAGGGGAAGGAAAAAAAAAACCAAAACAAACAATGCATTTTTAGTGACTCCTTATACAGCTTTGCCTTTTTTTTTTTTTTTTTTGGGGGGGGGAAAATCAAAGAAGGATGTCAGAAACTAGTTGAGATGCATGAATCTCACATCTTTCCCTTCACAGATTATAGCTTAGATACCAGGAGAGCTATAAAAACTAAACATTAAACTCTTACAGCAACCATTAAGCCCTAGAGAGGAAGCCCTGCTAACAGCTTTCAGAGTTCCACAGCACTAACACACAAGGACATTAACTCAAAGTTTTCAGCTGGATTTCAATTACTTCTCTAACTTGCTCTTCTGGGTCCAATTCTAACCTACACATTTTTGTCAGCCAAGTGGGAATAAAGTGAGACAGAAATGCAATCCCCATTGAGACTGCTGTGATGACAAAACGCCCTAATTTAGCAGCTGTGATACAAGCATAACTACACTTCAATTCTTTGGTTTATTGTGCCCAGGGGAAGGCTGGATAAGCTAGACTGGGAAAAGCATGCTTTGATGATTTTGTTCTCTCCTACACTAAGCGCACCGACACCATGGTGAAATATTTTTAAGGTAACCCCAGCCCAGGTTTGGCCTCAGTTGTGTGCTGCAACTCGTGTAGGGTGTGCACAGTTGAGTCTGAAAGGTCAGCTGAATTTCTTCTCTGTTCCTTGGCTTCTGATACAAACAGGTCGACTGAAACACTCAACACTCAGACCCTCCTATTTACCATTACTCCCAATATCTGAGGCATATCTTCTGATTGCTCATCCTCAATTCCCTCTGCCCGTTCCTGCCTTCTTTGTTCAGCCCCTCCCAGGCCTCTTAGATCTCTTCTCTATGGAAGCAGCCTGAGACCTTCTTCCTATTCAATTCTATCTGTTTCCAGTTTACACTAGAATAATTTATTTTTATATCAGCTGACAGCCCAAACCTGTCTATCATGGCTTTGTCTTTACTCATTCTCCACCATTAATCATCACTTACAATCTTTACATACAATGCTTTCCTCTCACGGTATTCATTACTCAACCCTGGTTCTTTCTTACCTCAGATCTCAAATTCTCGACTGCCCTTGAAAAGCAGAAACTGCACCTTTGAACTGATTTCAAGCTTCTAAAGGAACCCACATACATGAACACTGGCTACTTGTTCAAAAAAGAAGATGCTAGTGTTGATCTCTTACTCCCTCCTGTCCTCCATTAAGAGGGGCAATTCAGACAATACCACAGGTCTTTATACTAACCTTCCCTCCAGCAAAAGAATTGAGTACAGAAATAAGTCACCTCAGTACAGATTTGTGTAACTTGTAGAAATAGGCTGCTATGAAAACCAAGCTGAAGAATGCTCTGTCAGCAGGAAAACCAACAGGTAATTCTTAGAACACATACTCTATTCAACATCATATTTTCCAGAGCAAAATGTAACAGGAGCAACAAGACATTTTCTAGTGTCTGACAAGTACTTACATTTCTTGCTCTGTTTTTCCACTTCAGCCTTTAATCTCTTGTATTTGTCTGTGCGGTACACCAGCACCCAAGTTATACCTGAAACAAATAGTCCACAAGTTACTAAAGACCTCTTGCAGTAATAAGAATACAAGTTTGCAAATATATATGCAAAAAATACATCATATCTACATGACATCTATAAAACCACATTATAATACAGCAAATGTAGCACAAAGCACCAGCAAGCTGTATCATCACCTTCCTTCAAATCCCCTTCTCAAGTTCCATGTAGCAATGGTGCCCACAAAATAAACGTCCTTAGATGTTAACAGCTATCTTGCTGAGCACCGTTGTTCCTTGGGACTCATTCGGTTTCTTCATGCTCATATTTACCAGCTATTACTCACCTTAAAATCAGGAATTGATTAAGGCAATAAACGTCTTTCTGTTTTGCATTTTCATAGTACCTAATTAAGGCCTAAGGATTAATTCCCACTCCTACCAGGACCTGCTCATTAGCAGTATCACCTCTGAAAAGGAAAACAGATAGAGTCATAGAATAGTTAGGGTTGGAAGGGATCTTAAGATCATCTGGTTCCAACCCCCCTGCCATAAGCAGGGACACCTCACACTAAACCATGTCACCCAAAGCTTCATCCGATCTAGCCTTGAATACTGCCAGGGATGGCGCACTCACAACCTCCCTGGGCAACCCATTCCAGCATCTGAGCTAAACAGACCTCAAGATATTCTCCAGTCAAAACCCTTGCACTCAAACCCACAAGTGCAGAAGCAGTGATAAAAAAAACGCCAACAGGGCTGTGCTGCTGAGTCCCAGGGATCACCAGCTGCAGAGAAGCTTCTGAGACACTTGAGGTGGGCACATATTTATGCTGTGAAAAGCAAAGGACATGTACACCATCTAACCTAAATGCAAGGCAGCAGAGTTCCTAGAAAAGCAAGTATCATATTTCACCTGGGACTCTCCCAGCCCTTGAATGCCTAAAGATAGTGTCTTGCAGCTCCGGGATGAAGGAGTTATGGTGATATAGGTCAGTGCCTGAAAGAAAGAGCAGCCTCTGACTTTGATTACCCCAAAAAGTACCTATGCAACACATCCTTAAAAAGCTGCATTTATTTTAATATCCTACCATTTAAAAAGCCTTTTCAAGCAGACTAAGCCACCGTCATTGCAAGTTCAGGCAATTTCTTCACATCCTTCCCACGACAGCTACAAAAAATCACCACTTTCCTCTCTCAGACACACTAAGAACTGTTAATTCATCCTCTCCTCGCCTTCCTCCTCTTAGAGGAAACAAACCCAATTCCCACTGCTCTACATCACAGGTCGGTTTTGTTGAAGTTATTCGCTGCCATCTCCTGGAGTGCCTATGTCGCCCTCCAACCACCAAGCCTCCGGCGGTACTGAATAACCGAACCTCTTGCACACTCTCACGGCCCTGCTCCCTTCCCTTCTGTTCCGTTCCGGCCTTTAAGCTGCTCGCTCTCAGTGCTCAGGAGCGACGCGACTCAAGCGAGGAGCAGCAGTCCCCTCCCGGCTGCCCCAAGCCGCTCGGGCCTCCCGTCGACAAGGCACCCCAGCCCACCAGAGCCCAGCCAGGACAGGCCCCATCGGCCTGCTGAGGAAGCGAGGCCGCAGCCCGCTGCACGGCAGCCCAGCACTCACCCTCGGCCAGCAGCGCGGTACACACAGAGATGAAAACGATGAGGAGAGTGTCAGCAAACATGGTGCTCATGATGATACCACCACCCCCTACCCCAACAACGACACCGCGCTCCCGGAAATAGACCCCGCCACCCGGAAGCTACCGGGACATGTCGCCCAGCAACGGCCGGAAGCTAGTGTCCGCGCTTCCGGGAGCCGCCGGCGGGTGATCGACACTGCGTTGTGAGGGAAGCGCGGGAAGAGCGAGGGGCGGGGGAAGTGGCAGCAGGCGCTGCTCTGATTGGAAGAGGCGGCTTTTAATGGTGGTGGCGGGGCCCGTGTCCCCGCCCGCCTCGATGGGGCGGCCTCGTGCTGCCCTGGGCTCGGGTGGGTGCCCCCGGGCATGGCGCTCACGGGGAGCGGCGCCGGGACCCTGCGCTGTCATCGCAGCCGAGGTGGCCGGTCTCCTGCCCCAGCACACTCTGAGTGTAGGTGCCCAGGCCCAGCGCTGGGCCTGCAGTGAGGGTCCTGCTGCCAGCACAGCCTTCCCCGTGTCTTGCCAGGCAGTGGTGCCCCGTACAGGTTCTCCTGAGCTGCTCCAAGGCTGTTTCCAGGGTAAGATGTGTGAGGCACCAGTTTTTCATGAACACACTCCTCACAGTCACAAAGGGGTTGGCTTAGAGCAGCTTTTCCTGGTTTCTAAAGTTGCACACTGGGTTAATTTGGCAATGGCATGAATATGCCGTTAGCGCACAGCTGCAGGAGGTGTTTTCTGGCATCAGATATTTACAAATAGGGCTGCTGCCCTTTTCCAGGATTTGGTGCTGGCTCCTCTGCTCCAGCAGTCAGCAGCACAATACTGTGTTAATGATTCAAAGGGCTGGAATCAGGGAAGTAAATCTTACGTTGCTGTGCATGTGTAAAATATCCACAGCTGGGATGAGACTAAGAAGAACAGTAACAAGGACAATGAAATAATGGCACGGATTTAGCAAAGAAACTAATTGACTTTGTCAAGGTTCTGGTGGTTGCACCTGGAGCAAATCCACATGTTGTAGTGGGGCAAGGAGACCTAGAAAGCAAAAATACAGAAAAGGAAGCAGTGCAGACAGGAAAGGGCAGGTTTGTGCCTGTCCTTGTATAACAGAGAAATTTGCTGTCAATGAAGAGTGATGCAGATATGCAAAGTTGGGTGGAAAATAAGGAAGGTAAAAAGCCCTGTCATTGCCTTTAAATTAAACACTCCATTCAGAAAAAGAGTGACAAAACATAGTTCAAAGAAGGCAGCAGCAAGTAATAAGTGAGGTTGTGAGATGAGACAGCAAACAAACCCTGGTGAGATTTGCATACAAGGAAATACAAAATCCATGTGTGCAGGTGGTTGTGCAATGAGTCAGGCCATCACTGAAAGTGGCAGCTAAGCACCCTCTGTGCCACAAGAAAATACTGGCACTGCTTCCAGGCCCTGGGGGTTTCCTGCAGCACTGGGGGAGAACTGAGAGCAGAACCTGGTCATATGCAACAGGAGTCTAGTGGGAGTGGGAAACACCAGGGATACAGGGACGAAATTAAGGATGGTTATCATAGAATCATCATAGAATTGTTTGGGTTGGAAGGGACCTTAAGATCATCCAGTTCCAACCCCCCTGCCATGGGCAGGGACACCTTCCACTAGACCAGGTTGCTCTAGGCTCTGTCCAACCTGGCCTTGAACAATTCCAGGAATGGGGCATCCACAACTTCTCTGGGAAACCTGTGCCAGTGTCTCACCACCCTCATAGTGAAGAATTTCTTCCTAGTATCTAGTCTAAATCTATCCTCTTTCAGTTTAAAGACATTCCCCCTTTTCAGTTTCTAGTTCAGTTTAGTGCATGAAGCAGGAAGATATTAACAACTGATGATGTGGCAGGACCCATCATAATGTTTTGTATCTTGCGGCACAACACCTCATGCACTTGGCTGTGCTGTATGCCATTTTCTGCCCCCTCTCCCTTTCTTTAGAGCTCCCTGGCTTTCCTGTATGTGAGATATATCCATATAAAGGAAGGCAATATTTCGTAGAATACTAGACTATGTCCCTCAAGAAAACTTTGGCAATATTTTCTCTTATACCACTATGGCAAATGATTCACATAATAGTTATTGACACTGAACATGGTCCTTCACAGAACACTTGTGTGGCAGAAACCAGGCTAGGAGGAGATGGTCAGTGACATGTATCTCTTTCCTCTCTAGTGTCTGTGCTTTGAACTGGAGGTAGAGGTGACACAGGCTCTTTGTGACTTCATCCTGTCATTTTGAATCACACCAGGTTCCTTTTCAGCTTTTTTTTCCCTTTTTTTTTTTTTCTTTTTGACAACAGAAAGCATAGTGCTCTCAATGGCATTTCCTTTCAAAACAGCATTCTGTGCTTTGATCAATGTGTGACAGACAGATGAAGAGTTGGGTGCAGTTTGATTTGATTTAACAAGCCTGGGACATGAGAAAAAAGGAAAGCATGTGCACAACACATAGCTCTCAAGGTATGAGGCCAGGGCAGTCTACAAACATCATAGATACAGAAGAGGTAGAATTTATTGAGATAAACCAGACTAGAAAGAATCATGTCCAAACAGATTTCATATACTGATGTCTCCAGCCTATCACTAACAAAAGATTAAGTTGCTTTTCACAGTATGTTAGTGACTGCAGCTAGGAAGAAGAGTGTAAAATTCGCAGATAAGTTTTGAGGAAAGATGCCATCTAAAACTACCTGGGGCTTGGATTTGATTCCCTTCCAGTTTACAGCCCTGGCCTGGTTTTGAAAGAGCCGCTGATGTGATCTTTGCAAGTTCTCTTTCTGTCCTGTATAAATAAGCCTTGACTATACCCCTTCAGGGCTTGTCAAGAGGCATTACTTACCCTTCCCTATACAAGTGTGTCTGCTCCTGCCAGGTGTCAAGCATCTGGTTTAGAAGGGGAACAGGACATAAAGTGCCACGATGGCCATCCTGTAAAGATGCTCAGCTCTGAGACTGGATGGACAGCACAATCTGAAACAGCTTCAGCACAGCAGAGGTTTTGATCTCATCTCCAAGCAGGGCAGCAGAGAGGTTGGCAGCAGCAAGCATTGGCATGAGGAGAACCAAGTAACCTGGAGGTCACCATGCACTGAGGGGGTTTTGCCATTCAGGTATGGGTTTGTTGCTATGGGGGTAAGAAAGAAGAGCTGTGAATAGCTTCTGTATGCAGTGGTGTGCACAGGAGCTGTGGCCATGGTCAGTGCTTGGAAACTGGCATAGAGTTGTGGGAATCCACTGGAATTCATCCCTACAGCAAGTTCTTGTCCACAAAAGGCACTTCCTCCCCTGGCACAGGAGCTGTGGCCATGGTCAATGCTTGGAAACTGGCATAAAGTTGTGGGAATCCACTGGAATTCATCCCTACAGCAAGTTCTTGTCCACAAAAGGCACTTCCTCCCCTGGCACAGGAGCTGTGGCCATGGTCAATGCTTGGAAACTGGCATAAAGTTGTGGGAATCCACTGGAATTCATCCCTACAGCAAGTTCTTGTCCACAAAAGGCACTTCCTCCCCTGGCACAGGAGCTGTGGCCATGGTCAATGCTTGGAAACTGGCATAAAGTTGTGGGAATCCACTGGAATTCATCCCTACAGCAAGTTCTTGTCCACAAAAGGCACTTCCTCCCCTGGCACCAGCCGCATGCAGTGCCATGCTCCTATGCCACAAGCTGCAGGCCTCAGCGGTGCAGTTGGAGGGGAATTGTGAGCAGTGGTCAGAGAGGGGTAACACCTTCCCTAGAGATGCTTTCTGACATCCTGCATGATGAGGGCTAGGATCTGGCACTCTCTGACTAACATTTCCACGCCTGTTTCACTGTATTAAAGTGGGAAGTTAAAAACCTCACTGTAACTGATGATCCTATGAAGGGTGGAACCTTAGGGTATTGCTCAGACCATCTCCTGCCTCAACGCAGGATCAACTCTACTAAAAACCTTCTAATCAGAAAGTTTTCCTGCTGCCTCTCAGTGGAGTCCTCACTCTTCCTCAAAAACAAATTCTAGGACTCAACCATTCTTACACGTAGAAAATGTTCCTGAATGTCTATCCTGAATTGCCCTTGTTGCAACTGGGGATGGCAACATTTTGTTCAAATCTCCATGGGTAACAAAAATGTATTCCCTTCCTGTATGTGGCAGCTTTTCATGTATTTGGAAACAGATGCCCTGTACCTGCAGCCATCTCTTCCTCAGACTGGGCAGGCAGAGTTCCTGTGATCCTTCTGCAAAGCCAGACCACAAGCTGTTCCCAAGAGTCTGTCCATAAGGCCTCACCTTTCTCAAAACATGGTCTCTGCCTACATTTATATGTTCCTGTGGGATGTTTGCCATTTTCACAACAGCACAGCATTGACTCTTTGATCTGCTGTACTCCCACATTTTTATCTGTAAAAGGGCTGGCTAGCCAGCAGGTTCCCATCTTGTATTTTCAAGATCATTACTCCTACCTAAGTACAGTACATCACACTTGCCCATATGGACTTGCACCCTTCATTTTGCTGAGCCTTTTTCCATTTCACCAAGAGCATTTGACTTTGAATCCTGGCTCCAGAGCAGTGGCAGCTCCTCCCAGATAGGTCCCATTTGCCAAAACATAAACGTAATTTTTATTCTTGGTTTGAGTCGTTAATAAGCATTCCTAAGGGTTCACAGGACCAGGGCCCATGGGGGGTGGGAGAAGCCAGAGGGGGGACATATAATCGGCGTGCTGCTAAGGACCACTTTGGTGTGGTCTCAGTGCTCACTGGAGGCTGATGGTGAGTGGGCAGCAGGACTCATCTGGTGGAGGGGCAAACCAAGGCGGCAGGGAGTGGGAACGAGAGCCAGCGCATCAGGCGGCCGCACTGCCTTTGTCCCTGAGCGGAGGAGGGCGGCGGCGAGGCGCGGGGCCATGTGGCCACCGAATTGTACTGTACTGTACTGTATTGTGTCGTGTCGTACCGACCGCCAGCAGGCTGGGCCGGAGCATGTGCAGCTGCGGCAGGCACCTGGCAGGGCGCCGCAGCGCAGGGATGTGAACCAGGCGGGGAGGAAGGCCCTTGACTCATCAGATAAATTCAGCCCCGCACGGGGAGTGAAGGTGGAGGAGGTGGTGGCGCTGCTGCTACTAGCAGGGGAGGATGGCGGGGGACAGCGAGCAGAGGCTGGAGGAGCACGGGCAGCCCAGCGGCGGCGAGCCCTTTCTCATTGGGGTCAGCGGTGGCACAGCCAGCGGCAAGGTGCGGGGCTTCGCGGCGGGCTCCGGGGAGCCCCGGGGGGGAAGGAGAGGGATCCCCGCGGCGCAGCCTCCCTCCGCCGGGCGCGGCGGCCACATGGCAGCGCGGCGGGTCCGAGCGGCCGCTCCGCCACGTGCGCTGTCTCGGGACCTGCCGTGCTGTGCTGTGCCGTGCCGTGCCGTGCCGGGGGAGGCGGCAGGACCGGGAGGGCTCGCCGCTCCGGCGGTGCACGGTGTGGCCTGGGGAAGGACGAGCCGGAGGAGAGAACAGGGCCGCCGAGGCCTCTGGCCGGGTGGCAGTGCGGTAGTCCCGGGTGCACGTGGAGGGGAGGTTGGGGGGGGGTGGTGTTGGTGCAAACGTTGACACCCCCCCGGCCGGGGGCCCTGCTCCCGAGGGCTGCCGGAGTTCGGCGGGCAGGGCTGGGGGCTGTGCGGGAAGTGCGCGGGCCCGGCCCGGCCGGGATGGAGGTGCGCCCCCCCCCCCCCCCCCCCCCCCCCCCCCCCCCCCGGGCGCCCACCCCGGG
>NDXB01017189.1:486566-512243 GCA_002631895.1 Agapornis roseicollis
GCCCCCCCCCCCCACCCGCAGTATCACCCCGTCTGTGGCTTTAACCAGGGCACCTCTCCGTCACCCTTTCACTCGGAGTGTTCCCGAGGGCCGCTCGCCCCGCGGCTGACCCGCAGGGCCCGTTGGGTACCATGCAGTCAATTAATTTATTTTTCAGTGGTGAGTGTCGAGCATGGGGTGCCCTTTTCTGTCTGATTTCGGGGTAGCAGGAGGGGAAAATCCGCAGTAAATGCTGACTCACAGCGGCAGAACGACCTCCTGGCTGCGCTCAGGAGGGGATGGTCCTTGGCCGTGGCAGGTGGGAGCGGGGCGGTGGGGCCGGAGCGAGCCGCTTTGGCCGAGCAGATGCGGACTTTCTCTGGAGGGCTGCTGCACCCAAACTGCAGCGCTGGGCACCTCCGGCAGCGTCACGGCTTTTATTGCTTTTTTTCCCTTTTTTAATTTCTTTTCTCTGTTATTTCACACAGTGGATTTGTCTTTATTTGTTTAACCCGAGGTGGGTTGCTTTCTGCTCTGATATGGTTGCCCCCGCCTTACTTAGAGAGCAGTAAAACCAGACCCACAGCTAATCGGCCCCTGTGCAGGGCACCACAGACATTCTGCCTGCATTTTTAAGAGGTATTTCAGGGAGCATGAATAAATTTGGAAGTAGCAATACCTTTACAATATTTCTTGCTAAAAAAACTGAATGTGAGCTGTCACAGGAGGAAGAGAGCCTTATATCTGTGGGTTGAGTTGTATTTGGAGAGGGGGTCCTTTTTCTCTTGATGGGTGGCATAACCCAGCAACTGTATGTCAGTCCATAATAACAGTGTTTTAGGAATCCGTCTCTCAGTACCCAGTTGATTCTTGGACTGCTGTTGCTCTACTGCGAGGGAGAAAAATCCAGATATAACAGGGAAGGGATGGTGAGAATGCAGTCTCCTCCACTGGGAACCAAGGCTGGATTGTTTCTGCACTACAGCTCCTGGTGATTTCAAACATGCTGGGTTTGTCTGTTCTCTGATGCGTGGGTCTGCCTCTCTGTAGCTGTCCCAATAACATCGTGTCTGGCGCTGCTGAACTGTTATGTCTCTGAGTGCTGTGTCTCTGGCCCACAGGGTAAAAGCAGTGATTACAGTACAATATGCCACAGTTATTTTCAACTTCAAAGTGCAAATACTTTGTAGCAGCAATCTGCCTTAGTAAAAACAAAATAAATAAAAAATAGGCAAATGGTTCTTTCTAGCAAGGGTGATGCAGTGACTGGCTTTTCCTGTCTCTCAGCCTAGATTTGCGTCCCCCCCCCTCCAGTGACTGAAGCCTACTAAAACCTCTGTGCAGTGCTGCCAGTTGAAGGGGATCCAGCAGATCAGTATGAAATTTGTGGGAAAAGACAGAAAGAAATATGCTGGGGGAAAAAAATTGCTTGAGGAGAAGCAACAGGAAAAAAGAACCTGGGGCTTGTGAATAGAGACCCTCAAATTCACACTTGATGCAGCTGCAAGGCAAGGGTGCACTGAGGTTGTCCCACCACTGGCTAGTGACAGTGCCATGTGCTGAGTGATTTCAGGTTCACACCACACTCTGGGAAAGCAGCGGTGGGGCTGGTGTGGTTTGCTCAGCAGAGGGCTTCTCTGCAGCTAAAATCTAGCCCAGAGCTAGGTATGCTCTCACCCAGAGCCAGGTATGCTGTCTCTGGGTGACAACAAAATGCTCCTAGGGGGAGGGAAAGCAGGCATCTTTCCACTAAAAAAGTGGCAAATCCATCCAACTCACCTTCACACCAATTGAGGATTGTTATCCTAACACACCCCTTTCGCAGCATACCAGACAGAGCCTAACAGAGGGCATTTGCCGTCCATAGTCCCCCCCAGCACCTCCCACTGCTGCTTTTGAGTCTAAGGTGGGGAAGAGGCTCCATAGTCCTCCCCCATCCCTCTCAATGTACCAGCACAGTCAGGCTGTGGAAGGAAGGGATCCTGTCTCTTACCACAATTTGTGTGTTGTGTGATGCTCTGGGGAAGCTGGCATCCAAAGTGGCCAGCATTCACTGAAAAGCTGGGGGAGGTGTTTGGCTGGTATTTCTTAAAGGCAAATTGGTGAGAAATCAAATCCAAAGGCTGACTGCTGTTCCTGGGTGAGCAAAAGATGCTTGAGCAACTTTTGGTACTCAGATAGGAGGTAGAAGCCTAAGCGCTGTCCTGTTTTTTTGGCTCTTAGAAGGAAGCTGGACTGTACTGGGAGCAAAACTGGAGAGCCACAGAGGTCCTGGGAAGACTGTGGTGCTGCAGCCTCTATGAGGGCAGTCTCAGCTGCATGGTGGCTGTTCTGTGTCTGCTCAGCTGGAACAGGCTCTTCATAAGACCTGCTGGGAGGCAGCATTTCTCCCACTGTCCCCTGAAATGCAAGCACTGTGCAGCTCAGGGAAGCTTGCTGCAGTCTCCTGATGTGGAGGAGATGATATAGCAAGCTGGAGAGAACTCCAGCTGCCTCATTTCCTTAGAGGGATTCCCAAGGTTGATTGTAGCATTTTCTTTCATCCTGCATGCTTTCAAGTGCTCTGCTAAAGTTCTTGTTTCCTTTTTATACCCGTGGTCTTTGTGCTAACACCTTCTTCCCTTCTTCCCACAAGAGATTCCTGACTACCAAAGACTGCAGCATGCAAGGCAGGCAGCCAGGCTGCGGGCTGGAGGAGAAGATAGCAAACTGAGATGTGCTGTAAAGAGTTGGGATACCTTCTTAGGTTCTTCACGTGTCCTCACTTCAGCTTGGCTCCTGGGACCTTGCAGCTCTGCTGGCAGTACTGGAGTGGCAATGGAAACATAGTGTGATGGGGTGGTTGCAGAGGTGGGGAGAGCTCTTCAAACTCAGGCTAACACATTAATGGCTTGTCCCCACGTGCTGCAAAGCAGGGTGCCAGTTGCTACTTTCCAACAGGAGTTTGTAAGAAAAGACAGATTTGCAAATGCTTTTGTTGGCTACCCAGCCCTCAAACTAGTGAGGGCTGAATCCTGGTGCCGCTGTGGCCCACTGGCTGCATCATTTGGATCTTGTGTTAGAGCATAAAGTTGGAAATGCCTGTTGGAACATGCAGCCTGAGAGTTTTCAGACTGCAGAGCATCAGAATTGCAGCATGTGTTCAGCCAGGTGTATTCTTCACTGTTAATCTGTTGGGCAGTTTTGCTTCAAACACCTAAAATGCTGAGTCTGAGCTGGCTGCCTAGATGAGTGAGTTAGAAGGCTGACATCACCCAGCCAGGGTGGGACAGCCAGAGTGTTGGTCCCAAGGGAAGCAGTAGCTCCAGCTGCACTAACATACAGCATGAGGCAGTTCCCTCTCCACATGGGGCTTCTTGCATGACAGAACTCGCTCTCTTATACTAGCAAGGGCTGAAGTCCCCCACAGAAGCCTGGGGTCACCTGCTGCATTGTTGCCACCTGGATACCAGGCAAAGAAGCCTAAGGGAGACCCTGCAGTGACCCAGGGGGACCCATGGGAGGGGGACTAGCAGGGATTGCAGCAGTCCTGTGTCAGTTCAGCACCATTTCCTGGTGACGTTTGTTTTGTGGCTGGCAGGAGCCCTGCATCACAAGGTCTGACTTGTTAAACACTGGTGTCAATGTGTGCTAGAGAGTCGTCAAACTTTCTAGTAGAACATTATTTTGTGCCAGCCCTTGATCAGATTTATACACAGGACATTTGATGGGTCAGCCCTTTCCTGTTACCGAATGAATATGTGTAAGTTTGTTATGGAACAACTGCTTACCATAGTTCTGTGGACTTGGCCTGCTTTGGAGTTTGCAGCAGAGGCTCTAGAAAAATACCTGTATCTAAATCCAGTGGACTGGGAGGGATTGCGTTAGGGCTTTTTTTTATTTCCCTGCACATAATCTGTGTTCAGAATCTCAGTGTTTGTATGCCTGTTTATGCTCCGGCCCAGGAGTGCTGATCACATGTACAGTATCCCAGGGTGAGTGAACAGAAATCTGTCTATCCCAGTCCTAGACTGGCTGGCCTGTGGCTCATAAAGGGAAAGGCAAGAATGGTGAACCTGCCTGGGAAAGCTCTGGGTGGAGGCCTAGGCTTTTGATATAAGAATAGCAAGTTTCCAGTCCCAGTGCTGCCATGTGGATGTACTCCATTAGGACTGGAAAGGATTGTGTGGGTCATGAACCAGCTCTCTACAGTTGCAAGTAGACATTTAATAGATGCTCTGTGACCCTTTCCAATTTGGTATCTATTCTGTGTATCATCCCAGTCCACCAACCACCTCCTAATACTCTATAATTAACCGTACAAGAAGAGACCAAAATCCATAACTGTTGTGCTGCGGAAGATAAACTGGAGAGAAGGGCAGCACTACCATGGCTCCTGATTTCAGGGACCCAATTGAGTGAAAGTCCCCTGTGATGCCAGGGAAGGGAACTGTACTATAGGGGACCTCAGAGAAATGGAACAAGTCATTCCAGTGGCCCCTTGTGTTATCTTGGGGAAAATCCTGTCAGACCCCAAAACTGGAGGCTCTTATCCACAAGCATGTGATGAGGACATCTCAACTGAGAGAAGAGAAGGCTGTGTGGAGACCTCATAGCAGCCTTCTAGTATCTGAAGGGGGGCTATAGGGATGCTGGGGAGGGACTCTTCATTAGGGACTGTAGTGACAGGACAAGGGGTAATGGGTTAAAACTTAAACAGGAGAGGTTTAGGTTGGGTCTAAGGAGGAAGTTCTTTACTGTAAGGATGGTGAGGGACTGGAATGGGTTGCTCAGGGAAGTTGTGAATGCTCTGTCCCTGGTGGTGTTCAAGGCCGGTTTGGACAGAGCCTTGGATGACAGACGTGGTTTAGTGTGATGTGTCCCTGCTTATGGCAGGGGGTTGGAACTAGATGATCTTAAGGTCCTTTCCAACCCTAACTGTTCTGTGATTCTATGTGAGTACAAAGACAATGTCAGCCTCTGCCAAGCCTGCTGACATGCAGATCCTAAAGAAAGGGGGTTACAGCAGTGGTGTCCCTTGAGACAACCTCTGAGCTTCTCTCCCTGATGACAGGTGGGATGTAACTGCTGCAGTCTATCTTTGCTCTTGGCTATAGCATTTATTGCGGGCCAAGGGCATTGATTGCTGTGTTGGAGAGGACTGTCCTCGTGGTGAGCAGCATCTTGGCTCAGGGTGAGCAGCTTGCAGCAATGCCTCTCTTCCTTCCACACTGAAACAGCACATGCCTCTCCTGGTAGGTCTTTGTTCTGGCACAACTCTTCTCCCTTTACCTGCTTCTGGGGATACTGGCAGTTTCAGTATTCCTTTAGGGCTGGAATCACTTATCTGGTATAGGGGGGATGNGGGGAGGGACTCTTCATTAGGGACTGTAGTGACAGGACAAGGGGTAATGGGTTAAAACTTAAACAGGAGAGGTTTAGGTTGGGTCTAAGGAGGAAGTTCTTTACTGTAAGGATGGTGAGGGACTGGAATGGGTTGCTCAGGGAAGTTGTGAATGCTCTGTCCCTGGTGGTGTTCAAGGCCGGTTTGGACAGAGCCTTGGATGACAGACGTGGTTTAGTGTGATGTGTCCCTGCTTATGGCAGGGGGTTGGAACTAGATGATCTTAAGGTCCTTTCCAACCCTAACTGTTCTGTGATTCTATGTGAGTACAAAGACAATGTCAGCCTCTGCCAAGCCTGCTGACATGCAGATCCTAAAGAAAGGGGGTTACAGCAGTGGTGTCCCTTGAGACAACCTCTGAGCTTCTCTCCCTGATGACAGGTGGGATGTAACTGCTGCAGTCTATCTTTGCTCTTGGCTATAGCATTTATTGCGGGCCAAGGGCATTGATTGCTGTGTTGGAGAGGACTGTCCTCGTGGTGAGCAGCATCTTGGCTCAGGGTGAGCAGCTTGCAGCAATGCCTCTCTTCCTTCCACACTGAAACAGCACATGCCTCTCCTGGTAGGTCTTTGTTCTGGCACAACTCTTCTCCCTTTACCTGCTTCTGGGGATACTGGCAGTTTCAGTATTCCTTTAGGGCTGGAATCACTTATCTGGTATAGGGGGGATGGGGGGTCCGCCCTCCTGCTGTATTGAGACCCTAGCAAGCAACTAGGTGTAGACATCCCTCTGCAGTTGCAGGCTCCTTGGGGATAGATGGACTGCTTTGAACAAGTAGGTTTTAGTGTATTCACATGCATGAGGCATACGGATCCCTCCTAGCCCAGGACAGGCCTTACCTGCTGGGGCAGAAATACCGATACTGCCCTATCTGCTGCAGCAAATGTGGGGCTGCAAGCATCAGCTGTGTCCTGCCTGGAACCTTCCTGTGGTGGTTACATATAGCATTGTCCATCAGCTTTCTCTCTAATACCCATCTGAAGTCCTAATTCTCTGATTGATAACAGCTACCCAAGAAGGACTGTGGGATAGTCTGCATGGGAAATTAGTCAACTCCTGAAGAACATCTGAGCAGCAAGCTATAGGCTATGAGTAAATGTGAATTAAATACGTAATGTAATTAGTATCTTTGAAGTAAACGTCAGGGGTAGGGCTCCAAATAACCATCTGTAGAGTTTCTTCTCCTGTGCGCCACTTCTCTCCTTCTGGGAAAATATGCTGGAGTTCTCCCCCAGGTGCCCTCTGTTTCTTCCAAGCAGAATAAATCTGTACTTCTTCCTTCAACACTAGTTATTTGTGTGCTTGGTTCAGAGAAGGAGTCTTGCAAGAGGAGCTGGAGCTGCTTGTGCTCAGGAATAACATCTCTGAACTTGCTTCTTGCACTGTGTAGATACCTCCCTATCAACCGTCTGTGTGTGGTGTGGGTTGGTTTGCAGTTTTCCTGGGGAGCAGCTCAAGTGCAGTCTGGGGAAGCACAGCTCAGTGGGTTGCAGTCAGTTGGCTTAAACCTGGAGCCGAGTTTCCCCTCAGTGCAGCATGTGGAAAGTAATGAATGATGGCAGAGTGGCCAGGGCTGCCTCCCTGCATGCTTGGGAAGTTCTGTATTGGTTTTATGTGGCTAATATGGGGAAGGTCCACTTGGCAACCATGGAGACTTTGGGGTTCTTGTGTCCTGTCTGTATTTAGTTTTAAGCAAGCTCTGGAGGAGGGGAAGGCTTTTGCTTAAGAAAGCATCCTGTTGCTGGGAGTACGCTGCAGCTGGTTGCCATTGGTGTTCACTTTGGGTCATGGTGAGGTGTGCACAGTGTAGATCTGGGGAAGGGGGTGAGCGAGGCTGTTTGCACCCTGGCACATTACTTCACAGTCATGTCTTGGTCTTTCAGGGTATTGTAAGGCCTCCTCAAAGCATAACTGCTATCATTTCCAGTTGTTAGTGGATTTTTCACACTTCTGATTAACATCAGTCATATGTATGTATGCGTTACTGGTTTGGGAGGAGGTTTAAGCAGGGGACACACATTTGGAGGGACACTTCCTAAGACTGGGAAGTTTTGTTTCCACTGTGTAGGGGAATATGTAACCTCTGTGTTTGTGGTTTTACTGCCTCCTTAACATAGGGTGTTTATCAACCAAGGGGAAAAAATGGCTGTCCAGGTGTGGGAGGTATCCAGACTTGCATCAGGGAATGCCCCCATGAGCCATTCTTTTTTCCATCACAAATGATTGTGAGGAAAGGAAAAATGACCTTCTTCATCTAGATCTTGCTGAGGTTTGCTGTCCCACTGAGGCAAGCTGAACACAGCCCTTGGGTTGGAGGAACATGCCATGTCCCCCCGCCGTTCCTATGGCATGCTGCACTTAGTTCTCTGGCCCACACCTTCTGTGGAACCGGGGTGACATATGCTTCTTCCCAGAGCCCAGAAGTGACATCCCTGCCTGGCTGGGAAACACAGTACAACAAACCTGAGCTCAGTCCTGAGACCAGGATGTCCTTATGATCATCATTCTCCACTGCTTCTGATAGGTTGCCAGAGACCACCAGAGAAAAGGGAAGGGTCCATAGCATCTGCCTGGATGCTTTTGCAGGAGTCGCTTGCCACCACAGAACACAGAATGGTAAACGCAGCCAGAACGTGCTCCAGTCCTTGTCCTGGGCCCCAGTGGGAGGATGTACTCCTGTTTCCAGCATCTGGGGGCTACTTTCTCCTTGTGTTTTTCTCACCAATAGGTGTGTTAAGTTGTGGGGTATGAAACAGGAGGGTGATTTTTCAGAGCTGCTGGGGACTTTCTTCCTTCCCCTCCCTCTGCCACCTCTTTCCAAGATCCATAGACCAGTGATGAGTGTGCACAAGGCAGAAGAAAGACTGTCAGGAACTGTCTTGATGCCCTCAAATGATTTTATTTTCCATCTTTATGCTGAAGTCCAATGGGAGAGTTGAGTGTACAACTGGTGTATTGCTTTCACTGATCCAAAGTAAAGGGGCCTTGCTGCTTCTGGGCTGGGGAAGGTGATTTCTGCTACAGATACGTATGGAGCCTAATGATATACAGGCTGGGGATCTGACTGGGTGCTTGTGCTGGGAGGTGGTTTATTACAATGGCTATGGGAAATTTGGCATCAGTGGCTGTGGCCAAGGCTGAACCCTGCTGCACTGCATCTCCCTGCTGCACAGGCAGCATCTGAAGGCAGCAGTGCATGTAAGACAGAGCAGGAAGGAAAAGTGGAGGAGAGGCACTGTGCATTCCCTGTTCCCTGTTTTTGGAAAACCTATGGGATACAGCTGGATAAGCAATAGGGCTAATGCAGACAGGAGAAGGATGTGGAGAATGAGAAAGCAGAGGAAATGGAGAATGGACTCTGGCTTTGTGTCTGTGCATGCTGAAGGGCAAGTGATTGGCACTGACTTGCAGTGCTTTGTTCTGGGTGGTTGCAGTTTGCTGCAGGGCAGGGCTTCCTGACGTGGCTCAGGAAGCATAACTTCAGAGCTGTGAGAGGCAGGAAGAGAAGGTGGGATGCTCAGGAGACTCTGGCCCTGACCAAATCTGTGGCCAGCGTCACAAGGACTGCTGCTGGGCAGCCTGAGCCAGTTCACTCTGCAGTAGTGCTGTGTGTGGAGGCTCCCCAGGCAGGCTGGGGCTGACTCACAGCACAGTGGTCACAGCCAAGTCAGGTCAGCCTGGCCTGGAGGGGAAGAGACAGTCCCTAGGGAGAGGAATGCCGTTAAATCTTCCAGCTTCTCAGGCAAACAGTGTTGTCCTCTGCTTGCTGGGGTGATCTCCTCTGCCAGGCGTGCATTCTTCTCCCTGTTCCCTCTCACCACTGCTGTCTTCAGCTCTGCTGAAGTTTGTTAATCTGGAGGTTGTCAGCCAGGTACAAGGCAGATGGTTAAGCCAGCAGGGAAGTGGGAGCATGGAAGGAGCCACTAACAGGCTGGGGCAAGCAAACTTCTCTTTGCAAACCAGGGGGCTCAGCAGAGAGTATTTGTGGTGATCCAGACCAGGAGCTTCTCAACTGGGCATCTGCAGCAAGTAAAATTCCATGAGATGAAGCAGTTCAGCTTGGCACCAGGAGCACCCACTTCTCCCCAAACAGTGGATGCTGTGGTGCAAGAGTGGGGCTGACACACAGGGTTCACGCAGGCAAGTTTTGCTGGCCAGGGCAGGCGTGCTGGCTGCCAATTAGTGATGCAGTCAACACCCCTGTGTTGCACAGTGGCCAAGGACTTGTATGACTAAGGAGAAGGGACTGAAGCAGGCTTTGGGATTTGTCCCACAAGCTCTGCTCTTATTCTTGTTGTGGTGGTGGGGTCCAGCATGACCTTCAGCTTTTGCCTGCTGCAAGTGCCAGCAGAGTGTTGAAGCCACCCCATCGGCACCCAGCCTGCTCCATGTGATATGAGAGGTGCCAGTCCCTGTGCAAACAGTGCTCCTGGGGATCCTGCACCGACAGCCAGAGCCACGTGGCTCTGCAGTGCCCTTAGTCTTGTTGTGCCAAGAGGCACGAGGATATGCTTGAAACTGCTCCTCCCAGCCCTGGCAGCTGTGGCAGAGATCCCTGATAGAGTTCCATGGCTGTCTTTCTGGTGTCTTTTCACCCTGAGCTTTGTTTAGCATCTGGAAACAATCTGGCTTTCTCTCTCTGAGGACTCTTTCCCTCCCTGCCTATGCTGTGGTGGGATTTCTGGCCTGGACCAGCACTGGAGGAACCAAGACACTGAGGCTGCCTCCCAGGGAGGAGGCTCAGCCCTAGTATGACATGCAGCTCTGCTTCTTGGGGACCTGCTGGCCAGGCTGAAGCTGGCCATGGGGCCCCTGGGGGTGTGGCAGAACCCAAGCAGTAGCTGACTGGTTTTCTGCGGCCAGATAGTGATGCAGTCAACACCCCTGTGCCCAGAGTAAGAACTGTGTGCAGGCTGTAAGGATGGAGGAGAGGGAGGCAGGGAGATACTTTGACGCTAAAAGACCCCATGTTGGTGCCTCTGGAGCACTTCCCCTCAGTGGCTTTGGGCTGTGCTTTTGAGGATACCACAGACTCAGCTGGAGGTCCAGCAAGCAGTGTCTCATGCATCCAGAAATGGTTGTTACCTGAGGACATCCTCCTTGCATGGCTCAGCCAACCACTTGCCACTGACTTGTCTCCTTTGCTCTTCTTTTTCTAGTCCTCAGTATGCTCCAAGATTGTCCAGCTGCTGGGTCAGAACGAGGTGGACTACCGCCAGAAGCAGGTGGTGATCGTGAGCCAAGACAGCTTCTACCGGGTCCTCACCTCAGAGCAGAAATCCAAAGCACTCAAAGGCCAGTTCAATTTTGACCACCCAGGTGAATGAATGGGGAACAGCACTGTGGCTCTGACATGCAGTGGGGGGGAGGGCTGGAGCGGGACCCCTTGGTTCACCAGCAAAGAGTCTTGCGTGGACACTGGGACCCTGTTTCCACATAGGGCATTCGTGGGAGACTTAGTTGAGCCGTTGTGGAGGGTTCACCCCTGGCAGGGTGGCTGGGGACCACCAGTGTTCCCTACAGTACAACCTCTGTCTCTCCTAGGAAGGAAACTGCCTGTGGGGTGGAGGGTTTGGGATGAAAAATGGCAAGTTGTGAACCCTTAAAACTCCTTGAGATGCTCTTCTCCCTGCAAAAACATCTGTCAGTTTGAAAACCTTTCTGGTGCAGCTGGGTTGAGACCAGGGAGATTGGGTCTGGCACAGCGCCCTGGAGCCAGGAGCTCTGTGTCCCTCCTTCAGTGAGGGAACAGTCTTGTGCAGCTGCTCTGCAAACCCCTCCACTGAGGGGGCTGTGCCCTGTTACTACAACAGGGGCTCTTTGAGCCATCTCTGGGCTTGGTGGGGAATTCCAGAGCTGCTGTCCCTGCATTGCCATAGGACAATGGCCAGAAACAGCAAGCACTGAGCAAACAGAGCTCTGTCTGTCCAGTGACTCAAGGCTGACACTGCTCCAGTCTCCCTGAGGGCTGGAGCATTGGAGGAGATGCCTTCCTGAGCCTGGGCAGCCGCACCACCATACAAGGGCGGTATTGATCTCTGCAGGCCAGATCCCAGGCTAGTGCAAAGCAGTGACAGTGAATACCCAGGGTCTCTGGGAGACCTCGGCCTTGCTATATCCACGGGGATGTGCAGGGCTTTTCTTCCTTGTCTGCGCATTTGTCTGTCCTGGTGGCTCTGGCTAGGCTAAGCTCAGTGTCTGGTGGGTGGGAGGGGTTGCAAAGCTGCCTCAGGTAACATTTCCTCTCTCCTCAGATGCCTTTGACAACGAGCTGATCGTGAAAACGCTCAAAGAGATCACAGAAGGGAAGACGGTCCAGATTCCTGTCTATGACTTTGTCTCCCACTCCAGGTTCAAGAGCTGCTCCTGCCTTGCTGTGCTGCTGCTAACACCCTGTGGCACAGCACAGAGTCCTGAAAGCCCAAACCACCTGCCCCTCTGCTTGTGCCCACTGTTAGACACCTAATGTGCCAACTCAAAGTTTCAAACCTAACTTCTCTAGACCTCTTGGTTAGAGGATCCAGGGCAGATACAGGTGCAGTCTGAGGGTCTGCAAAGCTGTGCGGCCAAGCAGTGGCATCCAGCGACATATAGGTGTCAGCAGAGTTGGGGGATATAGTCCCTCTTCTCCCACCAACAGTTTCTCTCCCCACAAACTGTATTCTATGCTCAAACAGCCTAGCACTGCCAGGAAAGGAGGAGAGCAACAGTACTTGCTCCAGTAATTCTTCCCTTGCATGTGTTCAGCTTGTTTTTGCATGCCTGTATTGGCTGTGGACAGTGTGACTGTTCCATTTCACACAGAAGTGCTGTGGTGTCAGGGGAGTGCTACCTGGCTGCCAGAGGAGCAGAGCTGGCTCTTGCAGGTTCCCATGGGTCAAGACCCATGTGTAGGCTTTCTGGGCTTTATGGTTTGGCACATAGTGCTTGCAAGCAGCAGCTGGCCAAGGTAAGGGGAGAAGGGCTGGTCTGCTTCCTGCTCTGCTGTTTGTCCTTCTAGGAAGTGTATGTATGCCTTGGACTCCCTTCACTGCGGTGGGGTTGGTCTGCCCTCTCCTTGGTCAACCCCTGATGCAGCAGTGATGTCCCAGGGTTGGAGCAGTGCCTAGGAGCGCCGCTGTTTCTCCTACCTCTCTTGGCTTGTTTCCCCCTATCAGCATATTTTGACTCTCGCTCCTCCTGTTAGGAAAGAGGAGACGGTGACTGTCTACCCTGCTGATGTGGTGCTCTTCGAAGGCATCCTCGCCTTCTACAGCCAGGAAGTGCGGGATCTGTTCCGCATGAAGCTTTTTGTGGACACGGATGCAGACACCCGGCTGTCCCGCAGAGGTGAGGCCCAAACATGCCTTGTGGAGCAGGGACAGAAATGCCACTTAATTGATCTGGGAAGCTGGTCGCAGAGGCAGATTACAGTGACCAGAGCAGATCTGGAATTGGCAGAAAGCTGTGCTGCTGCTAGCAAAGAGCCAGGAAGCTTTTCCTCTCCAGTGCAGAGTATCACATAGGGCAGCTTATGGCAGTGGAGAACACCTTGCTCCATGTCTTTTAGGATTCAGTGGAGTTTTTGGCTGCCTTGCCAGGGATTCCTCGTTTGATGTGTGTAGCAGTGTGACTACTGAGCATGTTGTGTCCTTGTATGGCCTTGTGGCACCAGCTCTGTGTCATCGGCTGAACAGCAGCTACAGTCAGCACGTAACAGCAGGGAGGAGTGCAGTGAGCAAGGCAGAGTATCTCAGCAGTTCAGTCAGAAGGCAGTGCCCAATAGATCTGCTCAGGACCTGGGATAAGGGATAAGGATGTGCTCCAAAGATGCATTTGGGTGTGAGATTGTCCATTGCAGATGATGATGGAAATAGGGAGTCTGGTTGTTCATTTTTTTCATCTGTGCAAGCACAACCAGCACAGCATGGAGCCTCGCTGTGGGAGGCACTGGGATGATGGCTTTGTGAATGAAGAGCTCTAGAAACCAGGATATCCCTTTCTAGGACAGTCCATGTCCAGCTTGGCTTGGCTATGGATTGCAGTTGACATAGGGACTCCAGCTCTGCAGGATGTGTGCCTTGAGATGCTGTTCGTTTCAAAGCAGTCTTCATGAGTGTGCTCACTGATGTAGCCATCTGAGTCTCTCTAGATGACTAAGAAAGCATTTGGGGATTCTTGGGGCAGAATTTGGTTTTCTCTGAACTATCCCTGCCCCTGCCTGGCTCCAACAGCCTCCATAGGGTGTCTGGGAATGCAGAAGATGACTTAGGAGAGGTCCAGTCCAGACCTCTATGCTGTGATGAGGGGAGCATGTCTCAGTGTATTAGCCTGGAACTGCTTGTGTGCTTGGGACTGTTCCACTCTGCTACAGAGCTAGTTTTAGAATTACAGAGTCAACTAGGTTGGAAAAGACTTTAAGATCATAAAATCCAACTGTTACCCCAGAACTGGAAAGACCACCACTAAACCATGTCAATAATGGCCTCAGGTACACGTTTTGAACCCTTCCAGGGATGATAATTCCACCATTGCCCCCTCGACAGCCTGTTCCAATGGCTGACTGCCCTTTCAGCGAAGAATTTTTTCCTAATATCCAGTCTAAACCTCCCCTGGCACAGCTTGAGACTGTTTCTTCTTGTCCTGTCATTTGCTACTTGAGAGAAGAGCCCAGCTACCTCCTTGCTCCCTCTGTCTCCTCCTGCCTGCCTGTCCTTGTCTGCAAGACAGATACACAGCCTGCTGCTGGTTGTAATCAGTGCTGATTAGAAGGTCCTTTTTACACATCCTTCTTGACCCTGACCAGTGTTCTTCCATGACTCATCCAGGGAGGTGGCAGCACAGTCATTGCAGGGACATGTGTTAGGAGACAGACATTTGCAAGATCCTGCAGTGTGAGCCTTATCCCTTAAGCAGACTGTGCTGTAGAAGAACAAGAACTTGGGTTCACATGCAGCCACAGGGTAGCACACTGCTCTGGTTTAACTCCAGCTGGCAACTAAGCATCGCGCAGCCACTTGCTATCTCTGCCCTCCCAGCAGGGTAGGGAAAAAAACTGGAAGAGTAACAGTGAGAAAACTCATGGCCTGAGATAAAGACAATTTAATAAGTAAAAAGCTGCATGTGCAAGCAAAGCAAACCAGGGAATTCACTCACTACTTCCCATTGGCAGGCAGGTGTTCAGCCATCCTCAGGAAAGGAGTGCTCCTTCACACTTGGGTTATTTGAGAAGACAAATGCCATCATTCTGAATGCCGTGTTCTGTCATCTGTCATCCTTTCCCCCCCTGCCTTCCCTGGCTTCTTCCTTTTTTCCTAGTTTTATGTGCTGAGTGAACATGATGTCATATGGTATGGAGTATCCCTTGGGTCAGTTGGGATCAGCTGTCTTGGCTGTGCCTCCTCCCAACTTCTTGTGCACCCTCGGCCTACTCACTGATGGGGTGGTGTGAGAAGTAGAAAAGGCCTTGACTCTGTGTAAGCACTGCTCAGCAATAACAACATTATCCCTGTGTTATCAACTCTGCTTTCAGCACAAATCCAAAATATAGCCTCATACTAGCTACTCTGAAGAAAATTAACTCTATCCCAGCCAAAGCCAGCACATTCTGCACACATTATTTTATACCATTTATGTCATGTTCAGGTCCTACATTATCCAATGCATTCTGATTGCCCACCACACCTCTTCTGATCCTTTAATACAATGCACAGATACAATTCCCTTTGTTTATGGACTGCCCTTATTAAAATAGCTGCAAATGTCCATTGAGTTCATTTAGTCCATGACTTTGGGTTCCATCTGCTACAGTGATCACTTGGGACAAGAGAGGTGGTGTGTTGCATGGAGTTACTGGGTACCAAAGTCAGCTCAGGTCGGGTCACTGCTGCACTTGCACTGCTTCTTGTAAGGCTTGTCCTCCAGTGATTCAGGTGCCTCCTGCTATAGTAATTCCTATAACATGCAATTTAAATTATGTGTTACAATGATTTAAAGGTCTGTTCATTACAATCTTCACCTCTGCTCCCTTTGGGCCAGGTTATAGGGTTTAATATTGCAATGAAGTCTTTCCCTTGCTCCCAGCCTGGCTAGCAACAAGACCGCCCTGCTATAGCAATTCCTGTAACATACAACTCAAACCTCAAGTTACAACAATTTTTGCAGTGCCCTGGATCAGCTGTATGGTGGAAAGGTGTTGCATGTGCATTTGCAGTGCAACATGACTGTGGTGCATCCCAGCTACACCCTGGAGTGCATGGTTCAGTCACTTTGGACTTGGTACAGAAGTGTGAGCTCAGGGTGTGAAAACTGGTTGAGATCCCATCCAAGATACGAGATCTGAGACTATCCAGCTGTTGACCACAGTACAGAGGTAAACCCAGTTGTGCTGCAGCTGTTGGAGAACGTGGGCCCAGGCTATTAGGTGTTTCTCTCATCCACCACCAATTGCTAAAGCCTTGCAAAGGGGCAGCTAGCCTGATTGAGGTGCTGGTATCTCCCAGTTAGGGCAACTCATTGGCCTCCTGGTAGGGAACTGACCTGGCTTACTGTTAGCAGTTGGTAGGACCATTGCAGCAGTAAATCTGTTTATCTCTCTAACATTTCAGAGAAAGGAGAACCTGCATGTGAGGTGCTGAAGCTATAATTGTGTCCCTGGAATGTAGCTGGAAGCAGTTTGTAGCTAAAGTCAGGATCTTGTGACATGGCCCTGGGGTTATCGTGCTCTCTTGGAAGTCCTGAAGAGTTGCAGCAATGGGCTTTTTAACTAGGTAACAGCAGATGAGGTTCCTGCAAATGTAGCTGACATCTTGGTTAATCAATAGTGCTGTGATTCTGTACCTGTAACTTGCACTGTCCCCATCTCTGCACCTCTCCCAAGAAAAACACTGCTACGGTAGGACAAGGGGCTAGGTCTGTTGAGTGCCTCAAACAGGCTGAGCCATGCAAAGCTGATTCTGGCGGTGATCCCTTCACTGCTCTGTCCTCAATCAGCTTCTGTAAAACAAAGACAAGTCATTGTACATGTTTTGGACCTGATTTCAGAGATGTCTGCCTGCTGGTTCTGCATGGTGCCAATCTGTCCTTGGGACATTTGCCTGCCCTGCAAGTAGAGGGTGATGCTTCCAGATAGGGTGGGTGGTCTTAGCCTGGGTTGCTGGGACCTGTTGCTTTGGGTCAGGTACAAGACAATAGGTGCTTGACTTGTGTTTGTGTGTGAGGGTGATTTGCTCTGCTGTGGTCTGCCTGGGAGCAGGCAGGAGAGCTCTTCCTGTCAGAACCAATCTCTGCAAGGTGGACATTCACCCTTATGCAGTTCCAGACCTCAATCATGCCATGCCAGTCTGGGTGTGCTGTAAGTATGCCCTCACTGTGCTCCTTTCCTGCCTCAGACCAGCCAACAAACAGGGTGTGGGACTTGGGAAACAAAAGTCTTTCTGGTTTATTTGTCTGCTTTTCTGTATTGTTTGAGCTGGGGCTTGTTCCCACTCTGGAGAAGGCAAGGAGCTGTCTAAAGCAGCCTAGGCTGAGCTGAGCCATTCCTGGAGCTGGCATACATCCTGCTCCCAGTCTTTTCTTTCCTCCGTCACCTCCCCCGCTAGGGGCTGCAAAAGAGCACACTGCAAAGCTGCTGGCTGAGGACAAACAGGCCCGCAGGAATGGTGCCAAACCAGCACTGTCCTGGCTCTGCAAGCACATGGGCAATGGCTGGCGAGCAAGTCACACAGGCTGGTAGTGATGTGGCTTGGCTCTGCCTTGGCATGTGGAAAAGGTTCATTCCAAACCCAGTGCCAGGCGTGCTGGGGAGAAGCCAGGCCCCTGGGGGGAGCCATCTGCTTTGCCACAGCACAGCAATTTTGGCTCTTACCCATGGTCTGCATTCCCACTGAACTGGGGTGCTTGTTCATGTTGAAGTGGCTTCAGACTGGGGATAGCAATGGCCCAAATACCTTATGCAAGCAGGGTGTAAGGCCCAAATGGCAGAACAAGCAGGAAGCCAGCTTACTCTCCTGGCTTCCTCCAAGCACCACCCCTGGCCTCTTGCTGTGGGAGCCTGCTTTGCCTTCCCATCCTACTCAGCTGGGAGCAGCACAAGGAGCCTGGCAGAGCTGGGTAGGTGGGCAAGTTTTGCTATCCACACCTAAGTTAAACTGTGCCTTAATATGTGTATGGGTGAACTCACTGCTTTTTACTCTTTGGGCACCTCTGTACCAGATCAACTTGGGGAAATGGCCCTGAATGCCTTTTGGCCAAAGGAGTTGCAGGAACTGTGAGGCTGGGAGTAGTCAAGACTGGGGTAGCACTGGTTACAGCTGAAATGTGCTTGCAGAGCTAAGAAGAGTGGGAGGACAAGAAAAGCCTTTAAGTCAGCCAGCTGTTGGCTCCCAGGAAAGCCTGGAAGCATATAGCAGGAGTGAGGTGTGCTTGAACATGTGGGCAGTGGCTTCCAGGAACAAAGACCTCTTGCAAAACACATGGGTGGCTGGCCAAAGGGAAGGGGGATGGAGTAATTAATGTCTCAGCTCCTGACTATGCCTTACATCTTCCCTGCAGTGCTACGAGATATCAGTGAGCGAGGCAGGGACCTGGAGCAGATATTATCTCAGTACATCACCTTCGTCAAGCCTGCCTTTGAAGAGTTCTGTTTGCCAGTAAGTAAGGGGAGTGACACCCACAGGAGTCTGCCAGAAATGCCTTATACCCTGGCCTGCTCTTCAGACAGGAGCATTTTGTGTCCCAGAGCTCAGGTCAGCCTGTCTCACCTTCATCCCTCCCTGCAGGCACTGGCAAAAATAGGGGTGTTAGTGCTGGCTGAGACAAGGCGAGATGGGGACTATTTATACAGACACTGCCTTCCCAGTAAGCTCACACTTTCCTGTGGGGGTGCCTGTATGGCAAAATAAACCCCTCCCTGCACAGGGTCTGATAAACCAACACCAGGCAGCCCAGCAGATGCCAGCCCAGGAGGGAAGATCCTTGGCTGCATCTAGCCAGGGGAGAGTCCTGCCACAGGCAGTGTCTGCTGTGTCTGCCTCCTGTTTTGGACTGTCCTGCCTGCCCTTTTCAACCTGGAGTCTTTCTGGCTTCTTGCTGGCTGGATGCTTGGGAGAGCAAGGGAGCTTCTTCCTGTGCTCTGTGCTGCAGGATGTGCCCTTGCAGGTTGCATTTCCTGGCTGTTGAGAGGCCAAGGTATAGAACACACAGACCTTGCTCTGGGCTAGCATTGCAAGGTCTGCCTGGAGAAAGGATGCTACTTTGTGAATGAAAACTGAGGCAAGGCACCCTAGCAGACAGGGACTTTCCATGTGGGACACCACTGCAGTTGTACAGAACTTGCAGGTGAAATAGCACGTTTGCAGGACTAGCCATTGCACACCTCTCTTGGCTCTCATGCAGAGGAGCCTGTGCCTTGGTTGTCAAGGCTTTTGAAGCAGATGTGGTAGTTATATGAGCATTTTCTTCTTATTCTGGAGGCAGAATAAGAAGGAACAGAGTCCTGCAACCTGAGAACTGCTGGCCAGCACTACAGGCAAGAATGGAACCTGGGTCGTCAGCCTCAGGAGCATCTCTGTGCCTGTCTAGGTGGCCAGCTCTGCCCTTTCCTGTAAGAGGGGCTGATTTGCTCTGTGCTTGTTACAAGATCTTTTCCTGGCCCCTCAGCAGCACTCTTTCCTCTGTCTTGCTCGACTGTGGCTCTGGGGACCAACATCCAAATCCTGGTAATCCCAGAAAAGCTTTTCCTGAAAGGTGGGTCCAGTAAAGTGGCTCCCTTCCTTGCAAGTCCCCAGCCAGGTAAATCTGCATCTTTGCAAAGCAGCAGATGCTACATCAGTCTCTTCTGTTGAAGAGTCTGTAGAAGGATGGGATGTGAAACAAGCAGGGTAGAAAACAACTGCTTTGTCCCTATCCACTAGCTTTGCAGTGGCCTGTTCCTGCTTCTAACCTGGTGGTGCACTCAGCTGCAGAGCAATTGCATGCGGATGTTAAGCAGGCTCAGCCCCCACTGTTGCTCCCTTATGGCTCCTAACCCAGCCCTGGGCCAGGTGGTCTAGCACTGAAATGGTCCAGCATCTGCTGATGGTTTTTGATATGAAGGTGTCAGATGGAACCCTTCATGGAGCTGGCTTCTTTACTGGTGGTAGAGCTTGGTTGTCAGGAACTGTTCAGCTGTAAAAGCTGACACAAACAGGGGAGGAAACTGAGACTGGCACCTACAGGTGAAGATAGATCAGAACTGGTGTCCTGAATCAGACCTTTTTTGCAAGTGATGCTGGTAGAACATTCTTCCCCATCCCAAGCAGACCACGTGACTGTGCCCAGGCAAGCCAACTCAAGTCTGGCTGGATTCAGCAGAGAGGTTGTTCCCAAAAACATCAACTGCTGGCATCTTGAAGTCGTGAGGCTTTTTTATTTCAGTTTTGTTAAGGTGACTCTTGCTGCCTTACTGCAGTCTGTATGAGCTCATGAAAATGGAGTCAAGGCACAAAGCATGGCCCTCGAGTGAAAAACAAACAAACAAAAAAGCATCCAAAATGTGTTATCAGCAATGGCATACCTCCCAGGAGGTTGGTAAGGGGAGGGGAAGGACCTGCCCCAGGAAGCAGGGACAATGCCACAGCCTGGCGGGTCTCCACTTTTGCCATAACACAGTGCTCTCTTTCCTCCCAGACCAAGAAGTATGCTGACGTGATCATTCCCAGAGGAGCAGATAATGAAGGTGAGTGGACCCAGAGCCTGCTGTTATGTCCTGGCTGCCAGCTTTGGGCTGTGCTGTTGCAGTGAAGCCTCCCGCAGAGGTGACTTCAATTACTGTCACCCAAGAGAGTGCTGTTACCACACGTGCACTCCCTGAGATGAGCCTCTCCCTTTACTCCTTCCTGGCTGGAAGTTTGTGCTCCTCTGATCAAGCATGGGTGCCCATCTACACGCAGCGCCTCTAGGGAAACTCCTGGTTTATCCCATGCAAAGGAAAATAAATGCGCTTCTCCCAAGGCAAAATGTGCAGCTGGGACAGCCAGTTGCTGGCTTGAGTGCTGGGCTTAGCTGGGACAGAGGGATGAAGTCCCAGCTGACAGCTCCTCCTGGCAGGGTTGCAGCTCCTTACCATGGAATAGGAGAAGATGGGAGGAAGGGAGACATCATGGTCATAATCTCTGGACTGGCTCCAGTTTATTTGCAGTGAACCTAATGCAATCTCTCCCTTGTGTCTTTCCCTCCTTTTTGTTCACAGTGGCCATAAACCTCATTGTGCAGCACATCCAGGACATTCTTAATGGAGGACTCAGCAAACGCCAGAGCAACGGCTACCTGAATGGCTACACTCCACCCCGCCAGCGGCAGCCCTCAGAGTCCAGCAGCCGGCCTCACTGACCCGAGTGGCAGCGTGAGGCTGGGGCAGAGGGTGCTTAGGCCCTGACACTGCCCCTCTGTACATACTGTTTATTCATTCCCCCCTTATCTATTTAAGAAACCAGATGGAGATGAATGCCTTTAATTTTTTATGTTTGAAATGCTGACTGAGAATCAGCCAGCTACTTGGGAGCCTGGACTGTCCGCAGCTCCTGGCCTTGCTCAACAACTCCTCTAGCACAGAACCGGCTATAAGTATCTATAAATACAGAATTGCTCTATTTTTGTGTAAATGCAGAATAATGCAAAATTACTTGCCATAAGGTATTTGCCAGGCTGAGTGTTGCTGGGAGGGCACTGGGAAGAGGGTCATAGAAGATGTTGCTGTCAGGATCTTCACCTCAAAGACATGAAGGAAAAGCAACAGGTGCTTTAGTATCACAGTGGTCTCTGTCCCGGGAAAGGAACAGACCTGTGGTGACTTGAGTGTGGCATGGATTTTGCAACTGGGCTGGCGTTTCCTCCTCCTGCTGTTGCTGTTTGTTCAAACCTGAGTAGCCCAGGTTTGGCTGGCAGGCACTGCACAATACCACTGGGAGAATGATGTGTAATACCTCCCCTGACTGTCTCTGCACTACCGGGTCTCAGTCTCTCAACAGCATGCCTTTCTGTGTCTGATGCCCCTTCCCACCACAGTGTGGGTCAGCTGTCACACTTTCAGCAAGGACTTGGTAGTGGGTGCTGGGTATGTGATCATATGAACATGGCAGCTCATGTCTTCAGCAGTCTCAGTGCTTGACTTGGGTGGGGACGGCACGCTCTGATGCTTGATGGCCAGGTGTGTGGTGGGACTTCCAGCACAGCCCTAGGGTCAACCCTAAGCCTGGAGAAAGGCTTGCAGAAGGTCAGAATTATGTCTGTCATTCCTCACTGGGAATGGTTTTGGGGGGATTTGGGGTCGGGTCTGTAAGATGCGGTTAAGGGAGAACCAGCTTCTACTGAACAAAAGGAGCAATAGATGATAAAAGGCAGCTGCTGAGCAGGCTGTCTCAGCAGGGGCAGCAGCATGTCCCTGGGCTGCCCAGTATCCCCATATGGGACATCCACAGGTCCCAGCTGGGTAGCATGAACCCGGATGCCCAGAAATTTTCTGTTCCCCTTTTTCACAGCATGCTGTCACGTAGTCTGTGTCCGTTTCATTGCACCCTGGTGGAGGACAGTGTCCCTGCAGTCATCCCCAGGTTGCCCAGGAAGTGCCCTCCCTTGCACAGGGTGACAACAAATCTCCCTTAACCTGGTAGTGCTGCAGCACCCGTGTCTCAGTAGAGGCTGGTGGGTTTGGACTGCACGTCAGGGGATGACTGGAGAGCAAGGGGCAGCAGGGCTGGGCCAGAGGCTTGGTGACAGCTAGGGAAAGGGACATAGGATGGCAGCCTTTGGCCTATGCTGCTGTGTCTGACTTGCCCCATTGAAAACAAACTTTGATAGGCATCCCATGAAGCCTGGATCAGGGGCCGTTAGCCTTGCTGTCTCCAGTGATTCCCAACTTTTGCAGAGCGTTGTTTTTATTCTGCATGGTTAAAAGCTCAAGACCTTAGATGCTCAATGCTCCATTGCTCTCCAGCCCCATGTGAGATAAAATTTGATTTTTAACAAGAGAACAAGAAAGGAAACACACAACCCCACACACTCCCTGCTATGACCTCTGCTGGGACGACAACATTCCCTCTTGATCTGTTAGGTAAGCATGTGGCAGCCTTTTATCCCCTTTCCTGTCTTTATCCCCTTATCCCAGACACTTCCCAAGGCATGCTAGCTTTGCCATAGTCAGGGACTGCACTGGGTAATTCTAGGTACAGCCATAATGTCACAGAACAGATAAATTGAAGCTGAACAAAATTTATTCAAACTCAATTAAAACTCCACCAACATGAACTAAAGATTTGGAATGTCACATGAATTTGTCACTACGCTGCTGAATCTTAAACTTCATGGCCAGTGATCCAAAATGTGCAATCACTCACATGAAATGGGAGGGCTCTCAATCTCGAGGAGTTCTCCTGAATAGTGTCCTGACCCAAGGGGAGAATCCCTGACTGCAGACCTGCTGCTCTGAGGAGGACTAAAACCACATGCCCTCTGGTGCAGCTCCTTTTATACCCTGGTGGAGTCTTGAGCTGTGGTTAGACATGGTCATATAGGCCCCCATAGTGGGGGGGGGCTCACCCTTGCACCCACAGACCACCACCATGCGGGTGAGACAAGAGCTGTACATGTGGGAAGCTCTATTGGGCTCTTGTCTCTGGTGGGAAGCTTTCCTGGGCTTTTGTCAGTTCTTTGCCAGGGCTTTTGTCAGGGCGGGTGTACCTGCCACATATAGGTAAGAAGGACCAAAGCCCTGCAGAACTAATAAGGCATCATGGGGCTTAAGCAGCCAAGACAGCTCTCAAGATAAAATGCTGGCCTCCTTCTCCCCTGTAAATAAAGACAGCACAAATGGTTGCTGGTGTTTCTTGTTTCCTGTTTGGTACTGTGTGTTGCTGGCTGCGTTCCCAGTGTGGAAGCAGACTTGGGCAATGTTGTCTTAGTTCTGCAAGTCAAAGCCAGACCTGGAGCAAAATTCCTGGCACAGACTGCTTGGATGAAGAGGGAGGTGCTGAAGGCAGTGGCTCCGGCTTTTGGCTGGCCAGGCTAGCTCTCAGCAAGACCAGTGCACATATGGCTTTGGGTGTTTTTTCTGAAACTCCTCTGTGCTCTCAGGATAGCAGAGAGACAGAGAAGTTGAGACTTTCCCATTAAATCTCTTGAAGAGGTGACAGCCAAATTAATTTCATCAAAATTGCTTACAGGCAGGGTGGCATTAGCAATAGTGGGATGGGCACTGGGCAAGGGTGAGACTGCTTTTAGCACAGGGGTAGATCACTGTGTGGCAAATCACTTTATGTCAGCATGGATCACAAAGGGGAAGGCATGCTTAAACAAAGTGATAACCCTCTATAAAGAAATGACTGGCTTGGCAGATGAGGGAAGATCAGAGCATATTGTCTATGTTGATTTCTCTCAGGCTATTAACAAAGACTCCCATAAGATCTTCAAGTGAAGCTCTTGATGTATGGACCGGCTGAGCAGACAGTGAGATAGCTTAAAACTGTCTGAAAGGCTGACACAAAGAGTGTGCTGATCAGTGAGGACCAGAAACTAGTGATGTAGCCAGGAGCCAGTGCAATCACAAGGAAAAAATGCTCTGTGCAATTGATTCAAAGTTTCACCCCAAAGTTTCAAGTTTCACCCTGTAGAGGCCTGCTGCTTTCTCCCTTGCATTACTACTGGGTACTGAGACACAAACAGTCATTTGCACCACCAGGCAGGAATCTTAAAAGGAAGCCCAGCACCTTCATTCCCCACATTGTGCTGGAGTCTCTTGGAGGGTTTTGGCCGTGCACTTTGGCATGTCCTTTGTGAAGAGGCAGAGGACCTCTCGGGGCCTACTGAAACTTCCTTGCACAATATGGATTTTGTTTGTGCATTGCAAGCCTTCCTGGCCAAGGCTCTGGCAGTTTTCTGCTCCCCACAACTAAGCCCATTCCTCTGCTCACTTGTCTCTTGGGACTGTAAATTTCTCCAGAGGTCAAGTGCAATCCTAGCCACACAGTTATCCAGGGATGGAAAAGCAGCCAGGTCTTCTTTCCCTACTTGCCAAGGGGTAGGGCAAGTAAGAGGCCATGGTGTTCAGACCCTCAGAAATGATGGCCATCCTGACTAGGACACAACTGTGGGGGTTGCAAAGGCCAGCGCTGATGCACCAGCCACAGGCATCAACCTCTGCAACAATGGGCGACAGCTTCAGGCCCTTAGGAAAGACACCCATCCTGATCCAGACCCAGCTGTGGGGGATGCAGAGACCAATGCTGCTGCTCCATTCAGCAACCATGCTCTCTGCAGCAACTACTTGCTTTTGGCCCTCAGAAATTATGCTTATCCTGAGCTACTGAGGGTGCACTAAGTGGACGTGGTGGAGCTGTGGCTGCTGAGGGAGCAGTGCAGTGCTGTCTTCAGGCATACTGTAGGCTCACGTCTCCACAGCTGCTGGTCTGTGGACAGACAGGGGTTTGAGGAAGCTGCTGCTTCTCCATGGAGGGAGTGAACTGATGCAGCACTGCCAAGCACAATCACTGCTTTAGCAAGCAATGTGACAAACATTAAGCAAGCACAAAGTTAGCCCTTTATTCCCAGATATCAGTTCTACTCAATCACTTCCTGGGATGGGTGGAGACGCACTGTAGGCACCTGAGAATCAGTGCATAGGAGATCTTCAGCCGGCAGAGGAGCCTGTAGTTTCTCTGGCTTCTCTTTTTCCAGCAGACTTTCCTTCTGAGAGATGAGGCCATCTGTCTCCTTCCCTGGAAACAACGGGGCTGGGGCAAAAAGAAGCAGGTGAGGCCTGGTGGAGCTAAAATGTGCCCTGCTGGGCTTGGCTTCCTCTGGAAGAAGTCCAGCCTTGCAGGACTGCTCAGGGTAGCACATTGAGCTGAGGAAACCTCCGTGGGACTTGTGTCTGCTTTGATGTGACTGATCTTGACTGCTTACCTGTCCCTTGTGTCTCCTCACATTTCTCCAGAGGCCAAGTACAGTCCCAGCTATAGAGAGCAGCCACACAGTTCTCCAGAGGCAGGAAAGCAGCCAGGTCATCTTCCCCTGCTGGCCCAGAGACTGGGGCAGGTGAGGGGCCATGATATTCAGGTCCTCAGGAATAACACCTGTTCTAACCTGGACCCTGCCATGGGGGCTGCAAAGACCAATGCTGATGCTACATTCAGTACCCATGCTCTCTACAACAATAGGTTGCTTCTGCTGGCTCTCAGTAATGACAGCCATCCTGTACCGGACCCTTCTGTGGGGGCTGCAAAGACCAATTCTGCTGCCCCATTCAGCAACCCAGCTCTCAGGGACAAGAGGCAGCTGCTTCAGGTTCTCAGCAAAGTCTTCC
>NDXB01017191.1:0-16245 GCA_002631895.1 Agapornis roseicollis
TCAAAACACCAGCTACTAAAGAGAAGAAAAACTGACTGCAACTGCTGAACCCAGGACAGAGTTACAGTGTTTGGCAGGGCATGGACTGCTCTGAGTGGATTGTCATGGGCTTTAACTTTCGAGTGCTCTGTATGAATCACAGAGTCACAGCATAATTTAGACTGTAAGAAACCTCTGGAAGTCACTTGATCCAACCTCCAACTCAAAGCAGGGTCTTTCACTACAGACTACTTTTCTGAAGCGTGTGGCTGCTTTTGCTCAACAGCTTGGCTTTCATTGTGGGTTTTTCAAAAGTTTTTTTTTTGGGGGGGGGAGGATTGTTTGTTTGGGGGGGGTTGTTTGGTTTTTGTTTATTGGGGTCTTTTTTCTGTTTTGCCCAGAGTTCACTTCTGGAAGCATGAGATCCAATAATGAACCTACTCTTAGGGATTTGGGGAATATAGGTACCTAAAGCATTAAGGCTAACCTTCATCTGTAAATCAGTTAGAAGCTTTTCTCTTCCGTCCTTCTTCTTTTTTTTATTTTTTTTTTTTAAAAAAGGAAAAAAAGGAAAAAAAAGAATTTTTTATTTTCTTTTAGTGTGGCCGAGTTCTGTAATAGTTTCACAGCTAAATTTTTGGGAAAAACTAAAACTGGTTAAAATATTCTTCAAATATACCACTGATATTACTGCTAGAAACTAAAATAACTTATTTCCACCTTCTTTTTTTAAACGTCTGTTTTAAAGGTCCAGATCAAGAAGATATTTACACTTTCCCCAGTTTTGTGCATTTCAATTCCAATATTGATATGACCTTTAACTGCTCAGTTCTTCCACTGAGGGCATACTTTTAATTCATCTTGGTTGCTTGTTCAGAGTTTACTGTTGGACAATAATTCTGACAGAGGTCAGCTTCATTCAGTGTCTTAATATAATGAATCCACATTATTTAATAATAAGTTATCCACGTTATTTAATAGGAGTTTTTAATAACACTTTATCTTCTGTGAATACATTGAAGCTTTCTGAAGGTACAACAGTTCTGAAGCCCAGTTCTTGTGTGTTAAAAACTTAAGCCAATTGACAGTACTGCAGAAGGGAAATCGAGGACACCCATCCACCTCCTGGCATCACTAATATAATCACAGGAAATAAATGTAATAGATTGCCTTATCTACACAGTGCTTTGCTGGGGATGCTGGGGTGAATCCTAGAGAGACATAGGTGGCAGCTGCCTACTCACTGTCAGCAGTGAGTTGGGGAAGAGGAGCAGAACAGGAGGCCACATCTCTTTGCAAAAAAACCTCTGCCAGTAGGTATGTACTTAGCAGAAATACCTGGTGACAAGAAAAGTTTATTTAGGAATGAGAAATCATTCTGGTATTTTGGATGGATCTAGACAATAAAGTGAAACCAGTGAAGGAGTCTGCTGTGGCTTCTGAGGTAGCACAAAGTGCTTGTGGTAACACAAGGACCATAGAATCTCAGAAAATTCATGTTGGAGTCACTCCATGCCCAGAGCAGGGCCAGCATCCAAGTCAGCTCCAGCCACTTGCCCCTCTGGGCACCTTTCCAGCATTTGCCCATACTGATAGTGAGATCTTTTTTTAATTTATTTCCAGCCACAGCTTCCCTTGTTGCAAGTTGTGAGCATCACCTCATCTGTACTGTGCACCTCTGAGAAGGATTTGACTCTGTTTTCACTTCTCTGAAGAAAAAAGCGGGCTGTTTTTCCCCTTGTGCAGAACACCTGCTGGCATAGAGACCCGGGCAAATCTCACCAAAAAGAAATAAATGGCAACAACTGGAGCATTTCCTTCTTACTCAAACTGAACTCTGGAGGGGCAAATGGTGTCACTGTAACGGAACCAGCCCATGCTACAGTTTTGGTGTCTGACAAGGATCTTTCAGAAAGGAGGAGAGAATTTCTCACCCTTTGGTGAAGGGCTTTGGTGAAGCTGGAATTTCACCCACAGAAGTGATCACCCAGGCTTGCATCATTTAGGATCCTGTGGAAAACTTGCAAACAGTGGTTGACAGTACCTGCATGGTGGTCCACAAGTAATAAGTCACATTAGGCCCTTACTGGAGAAAATTATAAAGCAGTCTTCCACGGTACTTACCACACATTTTCCTCAGAACTGAACTTAGACATTGGGGGTTTATTGTACCAGCAACAACAACACTAATGAGCAACACAATTACCAGTGGGGAATTCTTCTTTCTTATGAATGTGTTTACTGCTCCCCATGTGCCTCTCATGACTGCATCAAAAGATTAAAATGTCTTCTTATTTGAAGAACTTTTCTCTCTCTAGATGAAAAGACTGAAGTTCCAGGAGAACTTGGATACTTACTGTGTATCATGTACACTGCATTTTGTCAAAATTAGAATGGAAGAAAAATGCATAGTGCACATAAAATGTAGACCAAGATATAGTTAATATAATTTTTAAGAGGTGGTATCTCTAGAAACATTTTTACTTTAAAATCTTGATCTAACCAGATGACCAAAATAGCCAACAATTTAAGAGATCAATTTATAATTACATTTGTGTTTATTATGAACGTTCATTATCATGAACTTTTAAAGTTACTTCTCCCACCAAGACTAAACTTAATAAAAAGATGCACACTTTGCCATTCTTTTAGTATTGAAATCCTTGGATCTGCTGCAAAAGAGGAGAGAAAGAATTCCAGGTATTAATGGATAAACTGCCTTCATTTATCTTGACCACAGCAGTGGAACAAGCACAAAGTGAAGGATTTTGTAAGGAAACCAACAAGTATTTGCCATGACATTTTTCTTCAACTTTTTCTGTTAATATGAGGTTTTAAATGAATGTTATTGTAACTGCTTGGAATGCTGAAACTTCATTGTCTCAGTTGTGCTGTGGATTTAACATGTATTAAGACCAGAATCAAAAGTAGCTTTTTTATCCCCTTATGTAACACTTTAAAAAGGTTTACAATATTACCAACATAAGCACCTGCAGAATTATTGGGGATTTTTTACACATTAAAGCATTATCTGAAAAATGTATTTTTTCAATGTGAAACACAAGCTAACAGAAATTACATTTGGTTACGAGTCCCTGTCATATTTGCATAACTTTTTTCACCACCTTTCCAGAGTTAAGCTCTTAATGAAACATACAGTGACGGAGTGCAGGATATAAATATTCAAGATCAGAGACTAATGGCAGTGATTTTCAAAACCAGCTTAGGCTGGGGTGCAGGACTTGATGCTCTAGAGCCTATAAAACTGCTGCAAATTTCAACTGAAGAGAACTGTTGAAGAAGTTCTCTTCAGAATTTAAATGTAAGAATCAGAAAAGTATTTCCCTACCTAATGAATTACTTCTACAGCATACATACTCTGAACTCAGTGCAAGACACAAGTCAATATACCAAAGCTGCTGCCCACGCTTATTGACAACAGTGTATTTTACGTGATGAATCATTGACTTGTTGGAAAGATTTTCTTCTGATGAAAACAAGACATACTTCTTCCATTCAGAATTCAGAGCTTTTTGAAAACTGCAGCTAAGATATGTTTTTTTTTGGAAATGCATTTGATGACATTTTTTTCAATTAAGCTTTAAAATAAGAAATTATTGAAATCTCTGTAAATCCTACTCATAGTAAACCTGGAGAGAAATTGGAATAGGTTCCAGAAATTTATGACATTTCTAATCATCTGTTATAAATTTCCTGGGTCTAGTTCAAATGAAAACTGAAGCAACACAAACATTAATCTAATCTGAAATGGATACACTAAAAATTTTGCTAGATATATTCTCAGAAACTACCCGAATAGTTTTTCTGAGACCAAATAGCTTTTGAAGATACAAATAAGCATTTATTAGTGTGAATGATTCCCTAAAACAAAGCCCTGAGTATATTAGAAGGTGTCTACTCTATTTCTATTTACAGGACATCAAATCATAGAATCATAGAATAGTTAGGGCTGGAAAGGTCACCTTAAGATCACCTAGTTCCAACCCCCCTGCCATGGGTGGGGGCACCTCACGTTACACCATGTCACCTAAGCCTCTGTCCAGCCTGGCCTTGAACACTGCCAGGGATGGAGCATTTGCCACTTTTTTGGGCAACCTGTGCGAGTGCCTCACCACCCTCATACCGTTAAGCATTTGAAACCTCAAGGGGGAAGGATTAATCCACGTTCTCTTCAGCAGAATGTGAAGAGATTTCCCACTGCACTGTAGATTTTACATAAACTGTTGTTGTTTTATCAAAGTAATTATTAGGAGTACACTCCTGGAAGGAATTAGGTGTGTTACTAAATGTAGTTCCTGTAAACATACACATTGTGTCTCTACAATCTTATTCAGAAACTACGTGTTAGAAGTAGCTATTTCTTTGCTTGGCACAATTCTGATTGAAAGATCATCTCAAAGCCACCTACTTTGGAGGTTAGGAACCTTCTGATTTCCAGGCTGACTTGGTTGGAGAAGACTTTTTTATTCTAATATTTTCCTTTAGATTGAATAGCTCTGTCTCTGTCCATTAATCCTGACCTACCTACACTATAGACAGCATTCATTAACCTTTCTAGCCTTGGCACAAAACAAACCAAGCACGTACAAGGTTACCTGCCTTTCGCAGACTTCTGTGGACAAAGTTGCTCTGTTTGTCTTCTGAGCTGGCTGGGGGTGAGACAGTTTTGAACTCAGAACACTGAAGGTTAGCAAGAGCCTGGCTGTATAAGATCTGACATGGTGCTCTGTGGCTTTTGGGTAGGATTCTGTGTGCATACAGTCAGTTTCGTGGAGGCAAAGTGAGCTTGAGATCTTCATTCCCCAGTCTTTCTAGTAGTCCTCCACTATACCTGTTCCATTTGTATTATAAAAAAAATTGTATCACTACTTCGAGAACAGGGATATGATTGTCTCAGTGGAGCTCCACATGTTTCTGTTTAATATGAAGAAAGTTTTTCTAGTGGATTCGGGAACAAGTCAAGTTTCTAAAAACAATTTCTTGTCTAATCTCTAGGACAAATTCTAAATATCCCTCTTCCCTTTCCCATTCTTCTCCATCCCTCAGGCAGCCACTAGACAAAGCCTACACATTTGACCAGAATGTAACTGGAAATCTTAAAATCAGATTGAAAAGCTCCAAATGCTATGAAATAGTATATTAAAGACTAGTACGCTTCTAAAAGGAACTGACCAATCTGCAGCTTATATAGCATCTTTCATATTAGCATTTTGTTAGCACTAAGAATATACTGCTTTGATTTAGTACAGACTTTCACCTGGATACGTGTGTTGGAGATGGGAAAGGCAGAGAATCTTTTCAGTAGTAAGAAATAGTCCTTAAAGATAAAATACTGCCAAGTCTTAGACGCCCATAATTCCTTTTTATTGTATGATATTCCACCTTCTTTTAGGTTGATGAGAATTTTGACATGCTTTTCAGTAGAAACAGAATTGAGCCTCTGATCAAGTAGTCACATGTGTACAGAAAGCATAAATATTTTCTGGGGAATCTCAAGTGCTATGACTCTGTTAAATCCTCATGTGAATACAAAAGAAATGTAGAAAAATTTCCAAAGTATTTTATCCATTAGACCTCAGTTATCTATGACTAATGACTTCTCACGTCTTCCTTTAATACGCATGCTTTGAAATAATATACTGGATCTACTTTATACTTTGTTTCTCTAATTCATGTGTCTCAACCTTTAGAATGAGATAGAATTACAAATCTTAGAATAGCTGATCATGCCGAAGTTGCATTGCAGTTCATGCTATGAAAAACTGTCAGTAGTGAAGTACTAATTAAGATTATTTGTTAATTAGGTACAGTGATTTGAAAACTGCCCTTTGGTATGAAAAAGAAACTTTTCATAACAGAACATGTACACAGGCTATTAAAAACAATGAAAATCAGATAAGCAAAGACAATTTTTCTTATTCCCTGAGGAAATGGCAAATTACTTGAATAAAAAATGTATAATAATCTACAAAAAAGTTTATTGCAAAATTCAGGACACACTGGGAAAAACATTTACACAAGCAGATCACATTTCAGTTCTGTCAGCAAGGTTTCTTTAAAGGTGAAAATCAGCAGTAGATTGACTTTTTATTTTGATTCATGAAGATGGAAAGTAAGTTTTGTTTGGGCAGGCACACTCTTTTAAATTTAACAGAGATATTTGTTCTTAAATCTTGAAATCATTATCCTGTGTAACAGGCAATAGAAACTCACATTTCCAACTAAACCAGTCATAGGAAGAAGCTAAACTGTGGCCCATAGTTAGTCAGTTCAAGATACGCAAGAGTAGAAGACAGGTATTTAAGCAGCAAACCACAAGTTTATTAATTAAATTCCACAGAGAACCATCCATTCACTCTTTCTCACATACTAGACATTTATCTGGTTCCATTGTGTGTTTACTGGGTTGACATTCTTGATCTACTATGTTGAGTTAGGTTCTCTTCATATTCATCTCTAGGACTCAGACAATGTCTGACTAATGGAGGCTCATGCAGCTGTAACTGAAGGGAGGAAAAACAATGAGCCAGTGGGAATATCTGCTCTGTGAAATTTTCAGGTTTCCCATCTCCTTTCAAACATTAGATCTCATTTGATATTTGGGCTGCCCCTTTCAGTCTTTGCCTCCTCTGAACATACTCACTAACTGGGAAAAATAATTTTCTATTGCTTTGCTGAATTCTTACTTCTCACTGACCTGTATCTTCATTAGAAAGGTGAGAAAACATTGCCACTTTTACTCACTTGAACTCATGTCTTAACTAATCTCAAAGCAGGAAATTGATTGGAAAAATCAGAATGTGGAGCACAATACTTCCTGGAAACCAGATCAGATATTAGATTTTGAGTTGTATAAATCTCTCTAACCCACGTGAAGTAGAGAAAACAATTTTCTACATTTATCTGGATGTTTCTTCAAACACTGCATTATAAAACACGCTTATTTCAGTTTCCTAGCTGGCTGCCATCTAAAAGCTTGTTCCACAGTTATGCATTTCACTCTAGGAAGACATGAGACTAATATTAAATCATTCTTAGTTTCCGAGAACAGGAGACATACTGTAACTTACTTTGTTTCTCTGACAGCAAGACAATATGATGGGATAATTTCAGTATAATAACCTGCTGCAGCCTTCGTGCATCTCTCACTTATGCCTGAAGTTGAATGATTCAGAACAAGAGTTTTAACAACACAGTTTGTTTGGGAATTCAAAAGTAGTTGTGCTTCACTCTCAAGGCTGTCTTTGTGGCTGAAAACTCCTCAGGAGCTCAGGATACTTTACATAAATATATGCCTCTTTATATTTTCTTTTGATTACTGTAATACACTTGAGTCAGGCAAGTCTACAGTTGGATATATCAGGTTAAGCTTTACCAGCTTAACCTTATATGTCCAATATTTACCATATTTACAGTCCATCATAAGAGATCATTTAGCATTTGATTTGTAGTCTGTTTGCTATTTGATGTTTTCTTACTCTTCATCTATCTCAGACCATAATTTAGTTGTATTAAAGCACATAATCTGTCAGTTAAAAACAGATTTTCTTCTGAACCTGAGAGGTTCATATAAGTATGCCCGGTTTCTGTACCCCAAACTGTATACAGGATCATTTGTTTAATGCTGTGCCTAACAGATGATTTCCTCATAATCCATGTCCCCTACATCAGGAAATATAGCCATGGGTGGGATAGCTACCCATGGAGACACTGAACATTTTTTAAAATTCCAACTAAAACATTTGGCTTTCCCTAGCAATGATCACTACAAGTGGGGACAAACTGTCGCCTACTTCAGACTTTACCTGCTGATTTTTGAAAGAGTCTGGATGCTGTGATTAGGGCCATCTGTGTAAAAGCCGAGCTCAGAACTATTTTCCTCCCATAAGCTTTCTGGCACAATTCACAGACCATTCATGGAAAAATATAAGACCTTGAAAGATGTGTGTCGTGGTTTAAACCCAGCCACACAGCTCGTTCACTCACTCAGCCCCCCCTTTCTTGCCCTCCCCCTGCATCCCGGAGGGATGGGGAGGAGAATCGAAAGAATGCAACTCCCACAGGTTGAGATAAGAACAGTTTAGTAACTAAGGTATAACACAAATCACTGCTGCTACCACCAATAATAATAATGATAAAGGAAATAACAAGGGAAGAGAATACAGCATCTCACCAACCACTGACAGATAACTCACCCCCACCGCCCAACCGAGCACTGACCAACACCTCCTCCAACCCCCCCAGAGCACTAGCCCTTCCGGGTAACTCTCAGTTACATCCTGGGCATGACGTGCTATGGTATGGAATACCTCTTTGGCTAGCTTGGGTCAGGTGTCTTGTCCTTGCTTCCTCCTGGCCTGCCCTTCTCCCTGGCAGAGCAAGAGGCTCAGGAAGGACTTGATCAGAGTAAAACATTCGAGCAGTAACTAAAAACATTCCTGTTATCAATTTTATTCCCAGGCCAAAAGTCAAAAACATGGTGCTGCACCAATTACTATGAAGAAGAAAAAATGACTGCTACTGCTAAACTCAGGACAATGTGGTGCTGGAAGCCCCTGCAAACCACACAGTCTGGTGATTTTCTGTATTTGCAAGAAAGAAAAAGCTGGATGCAATGATAAGTTAATGTGTCCGTGTTTATGTGATGGGACACTATCCCAGAACTCGACTAAAAAGTCTCATTCATGATTCTCCACAGGGAGAACCCATCAAAGCTTCTGCACTTGACTATACATTATGAAGATATGATTATGAAAAATATCACTATGGAACATCTTGCTGCTCCAGTTGTACTCTTGGTCAGGTCTTGAGATGCCCTTTACCACACCACTAAACCTGAAGTTTTCAGGTCCTAGGCACAAGTTGTCTGTGTAGGAAAGATTTAGGATCACATCAGCAGCTCCTGGATTACCCATATTGGAGCATTACCAAAAGGGACAATGTGAGGTGAATTCCTATGCTTTTCTTTCCTGGCTGGGTGAAGAAATGTGTGTAGTATCTCTTTTTATCATATTGCCCACAGATTGTGTCTAAGGTGCTGCTCAGAAACAGTGCCACTGATCATGTGTATGCCACACATGTAACAGGGCTGGTTCCCTGATAGTTACTGACACTGTTTTCTCTCCTGTTAGGGATGCCTGTTGGGTAAGAACTTTATCTTATGCGCTCTACATGACTAACTCATGCTAGCTGGTTTTAGTGATTATAGTCTGGTTGTGCACCACTTCAAGTTTGTTTCTGCAGACAGTACTTATCACCATTAATCTCTGGACCTTATCCTGTTGCATATTTATTTTTCATATATTTACAATCTTCAACTGAAGTCTGTTCTGTGTAAGTCTCAAGAGACTTAATATTTGAAATAAGGAATTTGACTTGATGACACTGTCAGTGGGGGCTCCTGAATAGGTTAGCCATCTTTGATTTGATGTGCTTGTCCAGTATACAGACAGGCTGATCAGGCACAAGGGTGTCAGTTTTTTGGGGAAACTGGCAGGCTGGTCAAATATAAAGGGTTTGAGGAAAGCCCCCTTGTAATGTGACAGTACCAGCCTGTGGGACAAATTTGGACAGGAAGGAGCAAGCAATCCTTAGACATAAAATGTTGACCAAGTCTGAGACTAGGTCTGGATCCAGACACAACCAACTCCCTCTTCACCTTCTGCAGTAGGAACAAATACTTTCCCTATAGTGTATTTTGTAATTGTTTAGTTTGTGATTAAAATAATTTACTGATGGAATTTTGTTTTGGTGTTTAGGTCAGGCAGGCTGAATTTTATCAGATTCCTACACAGTGATTCTTATTTTTAAGTGACCTATAAATATAAATGAAATATAGCAAGATAAACTACTCAGCAAGTTTTTAGCAACCCAGGCAGCATTCTATTAAATAATAAATGGCAAGGATGTATTTAGGAAGTGTTATACCATAGCATCTTTCCCTTTCTCTTTTCCCTTTCCTTTTTTTCCAGTACACAATAGCAGTTTGTCAGTTTGATGTATCAGCTAATCAAACTGTCCCACTTCATAAGGGCCTGTTGCTACCACAAGGATTATAAAGCTACCTATAAACAAAGGAGGGCACATCAGGAGAGAATGTGTTAGGTGTAAAATGATTCAGAATTAAATGGTGTTCTTAGAATTGCCACCTGACATGATGGCAGCCAAGAGAGCAGAGCAGCATCTTGCTTCTCAATTCTAAGGTTGCTTTGAGCGGCCTTGCTTCTATGAGACCTCTGGCTGATGGGTTGGGATTGCCACTGCAAAGATGGATGCCTGGATGGCAGCAAGGTCTTCTGCAATTGCAGCTGAAGTTTGGCAAAGCTGGCACCAGGGAAGGGAAGGTTTTTTGGTTTGTAGATCTGCTTGCTGGCATTTTATGCTTGTATGCATGTCATACTCAGAAAAGAAGAAATCAACAGTTCTTATTGCTAGAAGAACATCGCAGGCTGCCCTTTTGTCTGCTTTTGAGCCTTTGCAAAAATGCAAATGGAAATTCTGTCTATTTCCTTAAAAAAACCAATATGAACCTCTCCCTCGCTATTCACCTGGCAGGAGATGATGTGTTTATAGGAGATCCTTGCACAGCAGAAAAGCACACTAGCAGTTCCTTCATCAGCCTAACCCTTCATGGCTAGGAAAGAGTCTGCCTGGATGTTGGCTGAGTGTGCCTGGCTGCCTTAATAGTCTGCTGGTGCCATACGCTGCATGCAGAAATTGGGACAGCACTAACTGTTGTCAGAGCGCCAAGCAGGCAGCCAAGGTGCAGCAGGGGAACGGGGGTTTCTCTAGGTCGCAGTTGGCTAAAGCTCAGGCTTGAATTCTGCATCTGTAAAAGCTAATGAGCAGAAATCCGAAAACAGATGATACCTAGCCTTCAGAGTGCTATAAAATACATGATTTACAAAAGAAGATTTCCTAAAATTTATGCCAGAAGGGTACTCAGTGTGATTAGGATCCAAGAAAGCTGTGTGTTAATGTACCTATAATGAGACATTACTGCCTCCTCTAGCAGTTAGCTGCTAGATAGACAATGCAGGCAAAGGCATTCTTTTATTCCTGTTTAATAGATTAGGAAATGAGGTGCTCAAATTGTTTCCACCTTTTCCACCAAAGTCTTTAAGAGCTCTCAAGCTAAGGAGAGTGCTGAACCCACCTCATCTCAAACATCTGAATTTAGTTCCTTGACTGTAAGGTCATCTTTCCTTTCCTCTCCCCTCCTAGATTTTTATTACTAAGAGTACAACCACAAAATGTATCAGTCTTTACCTTTTGATGTAAATGCTCTTACAGCTGTAATCAGAGCGCTTGCTGGATACAGCACCATTAATTTTTACAAACAGGCAGTTTCATTGGGCTGTATGAAGCTGCAGCATCCACAGGATTGTACTGGCAGGAAAGAGAGGGAAGGAGTGAGCCTTCCAGCTGCAGCTGGAATTGAAAAATATTTATTTGTGTTAACATTTTTAAACCTGGTAAAACTCATTGTCATGCACAATGACAATAGGAAAAGAGGGGTTTAAAAATCAGGAAATACTCAGAAAGCATGATTGTCAAAGGCTGTGTAATTTCATGATTTTGGGGCAGATTCTCAGCTCTGAGGCTTGGCAATAAACAAAGGAACACTGTCTTTCATTCAGTTGAGTCACTGAATTCTATCACCTTTTTTTTTTAAGAGGTACAGTTGGCTGATGTACTAACTTTGTAACAGATTGCATACTGTCCCTTTTTTTTAATGAAGTATTTTAAAATCCTTTAATTACTAAACTGATTATATTTGTGCTTCCTGATTTGATGATTGCAGGGCTGAGGGATCCAGTTTTAAACTAGATGGTCCCAAGTTAACTACAAATACATGTACATTTAACTGCCTAATGAGGTACAGCCACCAAATTCTGAACAAATCCAAACAGGATACTTTTTAACCTGCTAAAGTACGAGTCCTCTTTATAAGTTGTTATGGCACTTATTTATATGAAATCTATTTTGTTTTGCATATAGTATAAATCAGTTTCATTCTATTAAAAGTGAAGAAAAATATTTTTTTCTGATTCTAAAGATGATAAAAATGTGTCAAGGTTTCAGTGAGCATTAGCTTTTCATACTGAAATGGCTTCTTTTGCCCATATGTTACAAATAATATCCATTCTGTACATATACTATAAATACATCCAAATGTACAGCAGTAATTTTATGTGTGTGAATGAGCCAGGGAATGCATGATTAGCAAGCCATTGCGAGGTGCTGTGAGAATACATACTTTGTGAAATGTATAGCTCAACAGAGTTGCCAAAAAGCCCCAGATGATCATTTTAAAAGTGTTTTCAAATATTTATGGGTCTTTGGGGGACCTGTAAAGAGCATTTACTTTCCAGAAAACAGAGCAATGTAATCTGAAGAAAAAATTATTTTCTGGCCACCCAGCTGCACCAACAAACTGGGTGAGATATATGGATGTCACTTTCATGTAGATAAGTCAAAGTGGGGTTTTCTTGCTACATGAGGCTTGGAATTTTGTAGTGGAATATATCAAAATCCAAATTTGGCATTGGAAATTTACAATTGTTTTGCAGTCTGTAGTCACTGAGGTGACACAAACTGTTTCACAGCCTTCCTTAAATAAGAGATAAATAACTTCTCTTGAGCCCCCCTTAGCTTTCTCCAAAGTCAAACTTCAATATATCTCAAATGCAAGCAAAACCTACTATGAATCAGCAGTGTCTATTTCACAGAGAATACTTGTGTTTGAAAACAGTAAATTACAAGCTCTACATAATGTTCTTCAGATTTGTTAGTGTGGGAATACACTTTTGTGTTAGTTATGAAAATAACTGGAATGACCCATTTCCTTTGGTTTCAACAGCTGCAAGTTTCTGAGCTACATTTACAAAGCTACGTTTACAAAGCTACGTTTCTGAGGCAGTGTGAAAGGAGAATAGTCATTATTTTATTGCTTGAAATTAAAGAAGTTTTAAAGTGCTTAATGCTGCAAATCTGGTAAGTAGTTTTCTTTTCCACCACATGCAATAAAAAGTATATGTGGTTGTAGGTACAGATGGAGAAACCTGAAGGTCATCAAAGTACTTCACTGGCCATCTGCCACACTTTTGACTACATACTATGATAATGAATGATATCACTTCAGCTTACTGTCCCATTAGTTTTCTCCATAGACCACCAAAGGTATCAACTTCTCACTTCCAGGTTTTCTTCTTTCCAGTAAGTTGTTGCAGTAAATCATATACAGACTTAACACTTCAGTGGCATAGCATCAAGTGAATTGGATTTAGTTGTGGAAACAAAACAAAAAAAATAATTTCTTCCTGTCTCCTTGGAAAATAAGAGAAGAAGGTACTGTTATGTTACCTGGTTCCAGTAGACCAAAACAAGGTAAACTTTGCTGTGTCCAAATTATATTCCTGTGATAGTCTGATCTTATAGACTCAGTCATTCATTTCATAGTACTGAATTTAAGCACAAGGCACATTTCAGTATGACTATTTTGAAGGTTTTGGCTCTTTTTGTTCCACATTTCCTCCAGGTAAAACCATTTTTGTTAAGAAATTTGAAAATATTTCTGTGCATTTCTCCTTCTACAGTGCTTTATAAATGTACAGTGACTTAATCTTGCTTCACAAATGGGGAGCTGAGACAAAGCAAAACAAAGGACGAGGGAATTTGAGAAGGAGCTAGTGCTGACCCAAACAGGTTGGTCCTCCTCCTCCACTGCTGTTTGGCACAAATTTGTTTGTCTCTGAACGCAGGCCATGTCAAGGTCCCTCTGGATGGCATTCCTTCCCTCCAGCGTACCCACCAAACCACACAGCTTGGTGCCATCAGCAAACTTGCTGAGGGTGCACTTAATCCCACTGTCCATGTCACCAACAAAGATTTTGAACAAGACCAGTCCCAACACCGATCCCTGAGGGACACCACTTGTCACTGGCCTCCAACCGGACACTGAGCCATTGACCACAACTCTTTGCGTGCAGCCATCCAGCCAGTTCTTTATCCACCAAATGCCCCACCTATCAAATTGATGTCTCTCCAATTTAGAGACAAGGATGTCGTGTGAGACAGTGTCAAACGCTTAGCACAAGTCCAGGTAGATGACAGCAACTGCTCTACCCCTGTCCATCAATTCTGTAGCCCCATCATAGAAGGCCACCAAATTGGTCAGGCAGGATTTCCCCTTAGTGAAGCCATGCTGGTTGCCACCAAGCACCTCATTGGTTTTCATGTGCCTCAGCATGCCTTCCAGGAGAATCTGCTCCAAGAGTTTGCCAGGCACAGAGGTGAGACTGACTGGTCTGTAATTCCCTGGGTCATCCATTTTCCCCTTCTCAAAAATGGGGGTTATATTTCCCCTTTTCCTGTCTTTGGGAACTTCCCCTGACTGCCATGATCTCTCAAATATGATGGACAGTGGCTTAGCAACTTCACTCGCCAGCTCATCAGGACCCGTGGATGGATTTCATCAGGTCCCATGGACTTGTGCACATTCAGGTTCTTAAGATGGTCTCGAACCAGATCCTCTCCTACAGCGGGCCCAAGGTTTTCATTCTCACTGTCCCTGNACCCGTGGATGGATTTCATCAGGCCCCATGGACTTGTGCACATTCAGGTTCTTAAGATGGTCTCGAACCAGATCCTCTCCTACAGCGGGCCCAAGGTTTTCATTCTCACTGTCCCTGCATCTGCCTTCCAAGACTTGGGTGGTGCAGTCAGAGCCTTTCCTGTTGAAGACCAAGGCAAAGAAGTCATTCAGAACCTCAACCTTCTCCAAATCCTGCATAGCCAGTTCACCTGATAGCTTCCAGAGGGGGCCTAAGTTGTCCCTGGTCTGTCTTTTATTTGCAATGTACCTGCAGAATCCTTTCTTGTTATCCTTAACATCCCTAGCCAAGTTTAATTCTAACTGGGCCTTAGCTTTCCTTACGTGGTCCCTAGCTTCCCAGACAACATCCCTGTATTCATCCCAGGCTGCCTGTCCTTGATTCCACCTTTTATAAGCCTCTTTTTTCCTTCGATTTTTTTCTCAGCAGCTCCTTATCCATCCAAGGAGGTCTCCTGGTCCTCCTGCTGCACTTCCTTCTAGCTGGGATGCATCCAGCAGTCTTGGGCCCCACAGGGCCCCCCTCTAGGGCTATATCCCATGGAACCTTACTAAGCTGGTTCCTGAAGAGGCCAAAGTCTGCTCTCTTGATGTCCAGGGCAGTGAGTTTGCTGCACGCTCTTCTCACTATCCTGAGGATCTCGAATTCTACCATCTTGTGATCACTGCATCCAAGGCTGCCCTGGAGAGTCACATTTCCAACGAGCCCTTCTCTGTTGGTGAGCATGAGGTCAAGCAGGGCACCTCTCCTTGTCGGCTCCTCTATTACTTGTATAAGGAAGTTGTCTTCCACACAATTGAGGAACCTCCTGGATCGCTTGTGCCAGGCTGTACTGTCTCTCCAACAGATGTCAGGGTGGTTGAAGTCCCCCATGAGAACAAGGGCCTGGGAGCTTGAGGCTTTTCCTATCTCTCTGTAGAGTGCTTCATCCACAGACTCCTCTTGATCAGGCGGTCTGTAACAGATCCCCACAGTTATGTCTCCCATCACTGTCTTCCATTTAACCCTGACCCACAAACTCTCTGTTAACTGCTCACTTGTCCCCAGAGAGAGTTCCATAATCTCCAGCCTATCCCTAACATAAAGGGCAACTCCCCCTCCCTGCCTGCTGGGCCTGTCTTTCCTAAAAAGCCTGTAACCTTCCGTTCCAACACTCCAGTCATAGGAGCCATCCCACCATGTTTCTGTGATGCCTATTATATCATACCCCCGCAGATGGGCACACATCTCTAATTCCATTTGTTTGTTCCCCATACTGCGGGCGTTTGTATAGACACCTGAGCTGAGCTCCAAATGAGGCCAGCTCGTTAGCTGGAGCAGCTGGAATGTTGCTACGTTGCTCCAAGCATTTATAATTGGTAGTGGCAACTGACTGGGCTTGTTGGGATGGAACAATGCCCCCCACCCCCAACACATCTGGTTTAAAGCATCCTTGACAAGTCTGGCAAGCCTCTTACCAAGCCCACTCTTCCCCTTATTTATCAGATCATGTCCACCAGGAAGTCTGCAGAAAAGTCAGCAACTATGTTCAGCACTCTTGAGTTCCTCTGACCATGCGCTAACAACAAGACCACCTTTTCCTTCCTTTTATGTTGGGCTTAAACTTCTTTTTTTTTTTTTTTTTTTTCAA
>NDXB01017192.1:2256-67776 GCA_002631895.1 Agapornis roseicollis
GAAAATGGCCTAATTCGAGCAGCAATTAATCACCTATTAAGGGGGGGGGGGAGGGGTGTTGGAGTGTGGAACTAAACGGACAGTTCCGCGCTGTCTCGGTAAGCTCCTGCGGCAGCGGCGGCAGCACCCACGCAGCATCTCGCCCGCTGCCGCCTCTTTATTTCTTTGATTTTTTTTTTTGCCAAAACTTGTTGTTTTGCAGGGATCTATTGACGCTTCCCGATGGAAAGGGAGAGGGAGGGAAAAAGCAAATTAGGGATAAGGGAAAAATCAAAAAGTCAAGAGCGAGGGGGGTTGATGGTGTCCGGGCCGGGCAGCAGCCTCACTGCGGAGCGCTGCGCGGTGATGCGCGGGCCCGGCTGTCCCCCCCTCTCTCCCCGACCCCCCGGGCCTTTTTGCTAAGGGGTGCACTGAGCTGAGGCAAAAAAAAGGCGTCTAGAGAGCTAGGGAGCCTCCTCCGCGAGGTGGAATCTGGGTCCATTTGCTTATCGGATAATAAATGAGGCTTTTAATCAGGCTGAATTTCCCAGCTTAAGGAAAGAATTAGTCATACCTAGGAACAATCAAATGTTTTCTAGCTGGCTTCCCTGCCGCCTTCCTAGCAGGGATTTGTGGTGAGGAGGGGTGTGTGTGTGTGTGGAATTAGCATCCAAGTGTGCTCTTTCACCATTAATATTGAAATTTGAAAACTGAAATAGGAACAACCAGAAGACACAAACAAACAAGAAACCGCAGAAGAAAGCGTTTGAAAGGCGGCCGAGAGATAATCCAGGAATGCTTCAGATAAGGGGGGAGAGGGGAGACGAAACGTGCGGAGATACCCGAAAAGTCAGAGCCTGATGAAACGCTTGGACGAGGAATGGGGAAGAAAGAAAACAAATCCCAATCCTGTTTAAAGACCTATTAAAGGACAGACCCAAGTGGGGGAATGATAGTAAAAGGAGAGGAACTGCTGGGGATTTAGGGGAGCAGATGAAGCGCAGCGCCCGGATTGTTGACCCGCTCCGGCTCCAGACAACAGGGCCGGGCGGGGGATGCGGCCCGGGGTCATCCACCGCCTGCAGCCAGCGCCTCTCGGTCCTGGAGGCCGCCTGCAGCCCGGGACAGGCGATCCCGGACCGGCGGAGCGGACCGCGAAGGAAACGGGGGGCTCTTCGCTCCCCCTAACCTCCCCACTACTGGCCCTGGCATTTGCAGAAGTTATGGGGGTCTTTGATTAATTAAATGGAGGGCTTCATAAAATATTCCCAATAAAATTTACGGTTGTCTTAAAACTTTCTAAACACCGCTATAAATTTCTTTAATAAAATTAACTGGGAAATGAGTTACTGGCCGGGATTTTTGTCACTTCGACTTCTCCGGCGGCGGTGCCGGCGGCGGGAGGGAAGGCACCCTCACACAAAAGGAGCCTTTCAGGGACAGCACCGCCGGCGGCTGCCGGGATGCCCCCGCGGTGGCACCTCAGGGGTAGCCCGGGCCAGGCAGCGCAGAGCCGGCCCCAGCCCCTGACTGCCGGCGCCTTCCCATTCCCCGCTGTAGTTGGAACATTTCGGCCTAAACCCCCCGAACAACCCCCGAGCCTGGCAGCACTATAGTGCTGGTGTGGGGTTTTCGTGTTTAACTTTTGTATCCCACGATCTAAATTCATTCGGATTAATTTGGAAGCGCTGCTCTGCTCCGTGTCTGCTGCGATACCTGCCCTTAGCCCAGTTGCCCGCCGCATTAGTTTACTCTCTGCCTATACCATGTTCTCTCCCTTTGCCATTGATATTACTAGACTTCTCGTTGAATGAAATAATAATAATAATAAAATTGCGGGGTAAAACTCTGCCTGATTAATTAAAAGCAAGAAAAAAAGCTGCTCGGCTGTTCTGCACCCGAAGGATTGAGCTGTTGTGCCGTCTACTGGGGGACGGAGAAACTACACTCAGAAACACCTTAAAACTTTTTAGGGGAGAAAATTAGAGTTTTAGGCAATTTGGAGGGGCCGGAGGCGCCAAATTTCTCTGCAGAAGGGGAAAAAAAAAGGGGCTCTGGATGGAAAAGCCACAGAAGTAACTATTATTTCCTTCGGCTACACCTGTATAGTCGTATAAAACCTCCACTTTTAAGTGCTCGGGCGTTATTGACTGCAGACCGCCAAGCAATCAGCTGCGTTAAGGGGGGACATGGTAAAGACGGTTTGAGTTCACACGTGGGAGGCAGTTGGACATCAGCTAAATACGCAGGAGAGGGGAAAAAAGAAAAGGGGGGGTAAATATTTGCGAATGGCTTAAAACTTCTCCTCGGCACGACCCGGCTGTAGCCCGCGGAGCAGCGGGACACCCCAGCCCGGGCAGACCTCACCGAGGACGCTCCCGATGCACTGCTCGCCTTGGGGCCGCGGTGGCAGCCGCCCTTCGGAAGGGGCAGCAGGAGCGGGGTTACACCAGCACGGCGTTAGTCTCGGTTTAGACGAAGCCCGCACGTCGCTGTTTTAAGTTTCAGAACCTCTGTCCGTGCCCGAGCCGCGGATGTGCCCGGGCAGACGCAGCCAGGCTTGGTGATTCCCCTCTTTCCCCTTTCCCTTCATCCTTCTCTCTCCCCTTTCCTCAATCTCTTCTCTCCTATTCCTTCTTTCCTCTCCCCAGTCTCTTTTCCCCTCTCCCCTCTCCCTTCTCTTTCATCTCTCCTTCCTTCTCCCCTCTCCTCTATCCTTTCTTCCCTCTCAATTCTCCCCTCTCTATGCCCATTCGGCTCTGCGCTCCGTGGCTCCTGGGATGAAGAAAAACTTCAGGAAAAGACCCCCCAAAAAAAGTTTTTTGGTTGTTTGGTTGCTTTTTGTTTTAAAAAACCCGACCTTTAAAAACACTCCTTGACTTTTGCGAGGCGAGAGACGCAGAGGGGCTGTGAAATGCAAAGCCCTCGTCGTTATTTACAGAGAGTGTCACCAGCCGGCTGTACATGTAGATAAAAATCTAGTAGTCTGCTTGAGCTCAAAGGGGTTTTTTAAAGCCAAGATCTCTAAACGCCTATTCTCAATCCACACATATGCCCGCACGTAGCCTAAAAAGCCGGAGACACCCACGTAGCTGAACAACGGGGGGTTTAAAACACGTTAAATGAAGGTATAAGTAAACTCTTCTGCCACTTGTAGCAGACTCACTCCGGCAGCTTTCTGCCTTCAGAGCCACTTGCTAGAGTTCAACAGAGGGTGACATTAGCCTAAAATATTCGATACCTTTCTTTTTCTGGAGACTTTTCCCACTTACACTGGTCTAAGAACAGCCCCGAGTTCGTCTCGGCGGGAAAATCGCTGTCTTTGAAGGAGAACAACAACCTGTCTGCTTATTTTTTATAGAAGCGAGGGATTTCGGACACTTCCTTCAGAGTACATAGAGCACAAATTAAATGATGCCGTGCTCCCGGTGTAAAAAGTTGAGTGACCCTCTTCTCAAAAGTTGAACAAAGTATCTTACCCTTTAAATGAGTTTGAAAGTACTTGCCACATAGTACGAGAAACAAATTACCGAGTAACAAAATAACCCTCCAGTTTCAAGCCACGGGAAATCGAGCGCTGGTGTCTGCCTTATTCCCGGCTGAACTCGACCAGAGCTCAGTTTTGTCAGAGCCTTCCCATTTCATCTTTTCCCCCCAAACCAATTTTCAGTGTTGCTTCATCCGTATTACCTAACCCCGTCTTCAGCTTGGCTAATGAGCACATCACCACACTATTTCGGCTCGCCCCCGGTGCCGACAGCGGAGGATGGGGCTGCAGAGAGCGGCGGGTCGGGGGTACCGGGGGTCGAGATGGGTCTCGGCAAAAGACACCATCCAGAGAAATAGGGCTGTAAGTCACCCGTGAGTTATACATTAATAACATGAAGGAGAATGAGGAGCAAAGCTCTGTGCCCGCCGGTGCTGGACGGCGCTCCCGGAACCCGCAGCCCCATTGGGGCCGCTCCGAGCCCAGCCCGGCTCCAGGGACCGCCGGTCCCAGGCACCGGGATGTGCCTGGGCATGAGAAGGGCCGGGGAAGCAGGGGAGCATGTGAGGGTCCCCGCTCCAAGAGTCACCGGCTCCCCCCAGCACAGCACAACTCGCTGCACCCGTGGGTGCGTTATCATAGACTTTTGCATAATTGCATATTTACTTTACTAAACGGATCTGCGGAGCTGTTAAAACACCCTTCTCCTCCACCCGCAAACAACTCTCTGGGCAAGGAAGAGAAAAACAACCAAACCAAAACAAAAAGGGCTGCAAAAGAGCTTCAAGTTGCCGGTGCTCTTTCACTTTGAAGCCTTTATTAGGGCACAAGTGGCTCATCTCTAAGCAGTTTGAATCCTACTTGGTCCGTGTGAGCGCAGGCAAGAGGAGGGGATCTGCAGTAGTGCGTGTGACAGCCGGGATGGGTGGCTGTCATTCACTTCGGGGTCTCATAGGTGAGTACACGAACGTCCGTGTCTCTATTTCTGAGCTCCCTTGGATAATTTTTGGCCAGCTATGATGGCCGTGAGAAAAGCGGCTGTGGATGAGTGTGGATGTGCGCACACGAAGGACTGCTCTAAGGACAACTTGGGAAAAACCCTCCTTTTCCTTGTTAAGCATTTTGAAAACCTTCCTTGGACAGAGGCACTCTTACACCGCGTCCCCCTTTCCCTACGCCTCCCCAGTCACAGCAGTGCCACGCAAGCCACGTCAGCCTCAAACCACAGAGCTGAGCTTTGCCTCCAAGGCCAGCCGTGCTCAAGCTCTGCCTGTACTGACTCCCCCCTTTGCCGTCCCCTCTCCATCCTCCCCACTTGTGGGTTGGAGCAGAGGCGGCTGCCCTCGCCCTTGAGCCTTGCAGGGTAAGGCAGCCTCCTCCTGCACCAAGGCCGGCTCCCCAGGGCAGCAGCTGTGAGAAACAGACAGGGAGGGGAATAAAGGCAAAGGAGAGAAGGAGGGGGATCGGGGAGGGAGGCGGTGAAAGCTGCACTTTCCTCCAAGCAGAGCCGAGCGTCCCCTCGGAGGGCCCCCAGCCCCAGGAGCTGCCTCCGAAGCCCTGGGCCTCCCACATGGCAGCAGCAGCATCGCCTCCTCTGCAGCCCTGCAGCCATGGTAAGGGCAGCTCCACATTATGGCTCAGCCCCCGGCTGCTCCATGTCGGTATCACGGGCTGGTGAGATGCCCAGGGACAGCGTCAGGCCCACGTGCTGATTTCAGATGGGAAACTGCAGGAGCCTGGGGGTTTCTAGTCATGCATCCTGCATGACAACATGAGTCATTTTCTGTGGCTTGCTTAAAGGGTTCATTGAAAGATCTGCAGGAATCTACAGTGGTCAAACCTCAGTCAGAAGAACACATCACGATCCACCAAGAGTGTTGGAGTCCACCTTACCCCACTGAGCACTTTTTTTTACCTAGAGGATGTTAGCTTTGCTTGGGAAGCTGTGACTGCACTTGAAAGAAAATGCACTCCTGATCTTATACTCAACTTAGTCATGGGAACAAGAGGAGAAATCAGACAGACACCCAAATTCTGGAAAGGGAGGATTTTTCATGTGGAACCACAGAAACATCTTGCAGAGCAATCGGCTCAGCTCTCCTCAACAGCAACATTATTTCGTTGCATTTAGCAGACTTCAGATTAAATATGCTGTATTTCAGCTAAGAGGGCTCTCAGCACGCTTTGAGGACGACTATCCCACCATGCAACCCTTCAGTTCAAATTTCCAAAGGTATTTTGCTTCTCTCAACACTGCAGTGACCACAGTCCACACAAAATTTGGCACTTAGTTCCTGACAGAGACATAAACCACCTTTAGCAAATGTGGGCAGTAAGCCACACTTCAGGAGTTCCCTACCAGCCCAAGACTTGTTGAAAGTCACCAGGATTAAAGGCCTAAGTCATCTTTTGAAAAGGGCTGTACCCTTCTGAAGGTGGATGTGCATCATAGTGCACGCAGACACAATCAAAGTGGCTTTGAACTTCTGCATTGTGGAGCCAACAAATGCTTGTCAGCACGCTCTACCCACCCAAGCACTTCCCAGTGTATTTTGGGGACACTGAATTTTGTGCCTCACCCCTCTTCTTCTCTCAAAACACCACTTTTATGTCTCTCTGGATGCAAACAGGAGCAGAATGGAATCAAGTTTTCCGAAATGCATTTACCTCATCAGATAAAGATGACCCATGGAGATGCACTATCCTGCCTCTGATCCCCCTCTCCATTTCTACCATCACTTTTAATTTGATCTTCCTCAAGTGCATATCCTGAAATAGGACTGCTCACCCAAATGGTGTGTGAGGGTTCAAAGCATCATGGGTGCCACTGTACCAGCTGAACATCTTAAGACGTATGTGAGACAGGATATACTCATTCCATCACCACAGCACTTGAAGCACAGAAGGTTTTCAAGAAACTACGTGGTGGCACAAAGAACAGAGGCAAGATACTTTGCCTCTCAGGCCTCCTCTTGAAGACAAGCTGTTCCCTCCCCTCTCTTCATTAACTCATAAATAGCAACTCTGGACCTTGCCCAGATCTCTCCTCCCCAAATAACTTGCTTTGAATTATTTTTCCCTTATCATCCAAAGTCATATATCTCTTTTATGTTTCCAAGTTGAAGTTTATTATAGTTTATTATAGTCATTTGCATTGCTGATCATTTGTAACCCTTTCTGTTATTTTCCTGCCCCTGATAGTATTTGAAATGCTTCTTACTTTGGTCTTCTTTTCAAATTTTATTACTGTGCTGCTCACCTCATTTTTCTACCAGGCCCATTCTGTTCTGCTTTTATTTTTGAGGCTGCTGCTGCTCCTTCTCCTTTTCTGTACAGCACCACCAGATTAATTATTTTCCCCCAGATTAATTATTTTCCCCAGCCTTTTCCATACACACTATGCCTCTCTGCTGATGAAAAGACCCTCACTGGGTTTCACCAGTGCCAGCCCTGTTGTCCTTGCCATTAGTGTTACATTTCTAGTTATTCTTGCTTCTTCCCAAAGCCTTTGAAGTCGTGTAGAGACAATTTGATTCATTAGTACATTCAGACTTGCAGTAACTCTAGCTTCTGCTTTCGTTTCTGTATTAGAAGCACATGTCGGGTCTATAAGTTAGGAGAAAGCTCCACCATCTGACTTCCTATACAATTCAAATTCTGCTTTAAAAACCTTTGCCTTGCTGAACCTGAGCGGCTGGTGGCTTTCTGTCCTGGGTTTCCATACCTGGAAATGCCATCTCCTCCTCCCTTCCTCCCTTCCTACTAGGATGACAAACACTTTCTAGACTAGAAGCCTCTATGACAGCTGCATGTGTTTGCAGTTCTCTTCACAGTTTTCCAGGAAAGCTGCAGATATCCTGAATATTTCCCTATTGAGATGTTACTTAGCTTCATGTAGACTGAGATCCATCAGCATCTGCCTTTGCTATATGTCCCTACAGCACCTGTGTTGGTCTGGTTTGGTAACCACCTCATCTCTTCTTCTGGCCATCAGGGTGTTCTGGACACCAGGTTCTTCCATGAGGGACCACCTAAAAGGACCTCTTGCCTTCCTGACCAAGATAGCTCCTCCCAAAACCCTGTGCCATCTACTGTTCTCAAAAAGTGACACTGTGGGCATCAAAGATATAAAATGTGGCTTGACACAGAGTCCTTGCTTAGTCTTTCTATGCTGTATTTCTGCTATGCTTTGTCTCCATAGAGTGTGCCTCTTGGGTCTTCACCCTCTTTGATTGCTTCTTCACTGCCTGGTGGGGGTTTGTGTGTTCCTCCAAGCACATAATGAGACCATCATGAACAGCCACTAACCCCTAGAGGAACTTTACCTCATGAGTGTATTGAAACCCACAGTGTTTTGAGTAAGGGACCTCCTAAGAAAACTCCACTGCAGGACCACTTGTTTCTCTGGGTGTGTAGTTTATTCCATTCCCTCTTTTCACTTTCCAGTGCATTTTCTAAAGCTCTTCTTACCTGCCTGTCTCTTAATATAGATTTTGTTTAGGAAGCCAAGCCTGCATGCCTCATGTTTTCCCTTGGATCTGTTCCCTGCTCCTAGCCAAGGTTGCCTATAGATCCTGCTTTGAAGTTCTTCAGCGACACATTGGCTGCACTCGGTGACTCTTCTCTTAGCTGACGTCAACTTGGGGGTCCCTCTCCAGCAGGCTGAAAGTCACATTGCCTCCACTTGCTTTGATCAAAATGAAATCCATTTACAAGCGCCCAACGAGTCGGCACAAACAGGCCCACAGGTTTCAAGCCAAAACTATCCAACATAAAAATATCCCAGCTTTAACTTCAGTTCATTCCTTAAACTAGCTGATGCAAAGCCCAGAACCAGAAACATTTCATTTCAATTTATGAGCACTTTCTGTTTCTTTAGCTTAAATGAATCCCTCATCATCAATTAAGCAAAATCAAGGTAAGATTGGTTTAAATCAAAGTAAGTGTCCATACAGTGTTCTACCTCTCTATTTTAAAAAGTTAATTTAAAATTACACTTCAAATCACCTTCCTGGTTGGAAAAGGCCGCTTCTGAAGACCATCTGGGCCCTGATTACAAATGGTGTTCAGATCCAGCAGGTCTGGGTAAAGACAGTAGAAGCAGATGGATCTCAGTGATGCTGGAAATCAGTCTCAACCCCAGCACTTACATCAATTCAGCTTGCACATCCTTCAAACCCCAGTAAAACCTGGATTTCAATTGCTGTTCCAATTAAGCTGAAGCAGGCGACCTCTGTGCTAGGAAAGTTCACTTTTCTTTGTGATGATATTGTGAGACTCTGCTTGTGTTTGCTAGGTTGTTTTCTTGAACTCGATAAGCACAGCAATCATCTAGGAGTAAAAATAAGGGTTTCAGCCCAGAAGATTATCATCCACTTTACTCACTTTTCGCCTTTCAAGTATTTATAACTATTGAGGCAAATCCTCTTCAAAGTAAAGAAGGAGGAGGATGTTTGCAGCCAGGCAACTTTGTATAATACATCTCTTCTTTAAAACTTCAAGACCTATCACACAGAGGACAGGTCCGACTTCAGACTGGTTGTAGAAAACACAGCTCTAAATAAAATATGTTTGAAGCCTTAGGGAAGTACCTTGTCTATGTGCTCAGCTCTTCACTTCCCACCCATTTCCCAAACACTTTTTGCTCTGTCATCCCAAATCCATGCATATGCCAGATGTGTGCTGGCCCTCACACCCAGGCACCAGCTATTCCCCAGCATGCACCCTCTTCCTTACATAAAGCCACCCATCACCCCACCAGCTTCTCACCCACAGGAGTGGGATAACTTAAATTTGTTTAAATAATTTCTTTTTTTTGTTCATTTTTCTTCTTTGCTGTTGAGCCTCCAATTGGGTTTTGCTGCCACAAAGGGTTAACTCCATAGTGGGAAGCTCTGAAATACTCCCTGAAGGTATTTGGTTGTGTTGCTGCAGCCTTTGGTTTTGACATCCAGGTTTCCCCCCTCTTCACAAGACCGACAGAAACGATGGGTTATCAAATACCTCTGGGATTACTGCCAGAACTGTTATCTTGCCAAAAAGGGGGAACAGGCTTTCATGATGGGAAGAAAGGTCTGGAATAGAAAGAATTTGAGCTCAGACATCACAAGGCATCAAATAACCAACCTGGTCCCTTCGCTTTTGCACCCAGTAGGATCTTATTCCCAGGCTTGGTTTTATGTCAGCATGGGGACACAAAGGCAGAATTTATGTCCACTGGTGTGCATTAACTCCTGTCCTGACCAGTACTAATTACCACTAATTATGTGGGACAGTGTTAATTCTTCTAGCAGCAATACCGCTGGCCTTACACTTCTGAAAGTGCCTTTGGGTGAAGTAGCTTACTTTGAAAAGATATTTATGTGAGGAATAAATATAGAGTAGCTAATACACCATAAATTTAGACCACTGGATAGTGGGCTTTAAAGTCTTTAAAGCACAGAGGTCTCTGGGCATGAAGACAGACAAACTCTTGAGTAAGAACTACTCAATAGAAAGGGTGGCAGGATCACCCTGCATGATCTTGAGAAAGTAATTTTGATCTGGCGTTTCTCTTCTGTGAAATTGGAAAAATGATATGTCCCTAACCCTCTCAGGGGTATAATATTTATTTTCTCTGCCTTGCCAATCATTCTTTTTGCTTTTAAAAAATATTCTCCAAACCCTAATTGGTTTTATGTGTTTGCAGTATAAAACATAAAAGACATAAAACCATCATATTTTTCTATACTGTATTTTCCCCATTGTGTTGTACTGTTACCACAAGCACTTTGCTGTGCAGAGGCTTGGCTATTTGCTGAGAGAATGAATTAAGACATCTAAAGCGCTTCAGCATCTTGGCTGAATGGCACTGCAGAGCTGGAAGGTATCATTAAGGCCAAATGGCTCTTTTCTGCAGGAGTGAGAAGCCTGGATTTCTCAATGGATTAAGGAAAACCAGTTCACACTCCTCTGTACCCCCCATCCAGCAAAATACAGGGCAGGAGGCCATAGCTGGCATCAGCACCTCTGCAATTCAACTCAGTATTTTTCCTTCCAGTCTGTGTATTCATTGTCAGGGCTCGGCAACAGAGTCCTGGATGGTTTCACTGATGTCACTGTCTCCTTCAGCAAGAACACTGTAAATTGGGAGGCTTTGCTGTTAGATCCACTCATGTCTGGTCCCTTTAACCTCTGGCAAGTGGCTGCTGCCCACCAGTCTATCAGATCCACAGAGAAGGGCCAAAAACATACTGCAGAGGATGTGTCTTCATTCATCATGAAATAGTTAAGTGGATCCATGAGGATTCCCAGCTCTTGGAAATTTTTCTTAGTGGCCATGTCAGGGGTGTGCCAGTGCTGACAGATGAGTGATGTTTCAAAATCTGCTGGTGAAAGGCTGGCTTGATACCCTGCCAGGCAGCACGAGCTGCCACTCCTCTGCGTAACTGGTGCATGCACCGAGCCAGGCTGTCTCTGCCTCCAAGGGTTTCCCATCTTTGGATGGGACCTTTGCCCACGGGTCCCTCCTTCAGTCTCATCTGCAGCTGGTGATGTTTTGTCTGCTTCTCCCATCGCTGGCGGTTTGTTGCTGCTGGCTTTCCCTGGTTACTGAGTGCATGGTCCAGGTAGACGTGGCAGTGTAATGCTGAGAGCCTGCTCCTGCAGCACTGGTGCACTGGTGATCTCTGGGGCTTCTGAAGACACCCCACAGATGATCGACATATCCATAGCTCCTAAAGAAACCCCAAAGAGATGCTTTCCACCTTCACCTCCAGAAGTAGAGGTTGGCACACCCTTTTTCTGGTATCACTCACGCTAGAAACACCTATTCCAGCCTTTCTTGTTGATCTCACAGCAATGCCTGTGTCAGACTTGTGGGTCTCCAACCTCAGGCAGGGTGCCTCTTCCCCAGGCTCCTTCCTCCAGGGCCTCTGTACTATATTTGGGTTTGTTTTCATCCTTTCCCTAACCATTTGGCTATTTGGAAGCATTTTTCTGAGCACTTCTCTCAACAATATGTCCAGTGAGCTAGAATCAGATGTACCACAAATGTTCTTTTAAGTCATCTTTTATATATGCAGATGGATGCCAAGGTGCTTGACTCTGTATAAAGCAGTTGTCCATCTGCTTTTTGGCTTTTAGGTGAAAGAACAGGAGTCTTGTTTGTCCAAATACAGTAGTACGCAAGCATGCATCAGTGCTTTCAGTGGCCTGCACATTTGGCTGTCTCCTCTGCTGCCCTCCCTTCCTACTTTTACAAGGAAGAGACAACATTTGGCCTCTGCATTTAAACTGAACTTTTGCACTTATTTCTCTCTCAATTCCTAAAACATTAAGCTTATCACCCCTCCCCCCAAACCCCTAAGTAGAAAGGAGGGAGTCTGCATTTTCAGCAAGTTATTTTCCTTTTTCACTTCGTCCTATCTGCCCATGACACTTTCTCACAGCAGATTCCTGCAAACCAGCACCTGCAAAGGCTCAGGTGAGGGGAACAAGATGGCTTATTCCCTCACTTCTGGTTTTAACTCACTTACAATTGTACTGACTTCAGCAGCGCTGCTCTGATTTATAGGGCTGTAAGCAGTGGGACTGCTGTCTGTCCTTTCCTACTCTCTGCCAGAGTGCTGGGGACAGACAAGCAGCTTCCGAGACGCTTGTTGGTTTGCGTTCATTAACAGCAGCTGTCAGGCAGCTCTTGCCGAAGCTCTACATCCTCTCAAAACCATCTCAGCTTTTCCCTTCACATCGAAATATGCAGCAGTTTCATTTGTATAAAACCTGCATGAATAAAAATTTAATCTAAGGCTATTGCTGTTCTAACCGCAATAATTCCTCTTAAAGGCTGAATACAAAGAATACTAAATACTGTCTATAAATAAGACTGTATTTAATAGGGGAGAGAAGTGATTTAATAAGCTTACTGGTAAAATCTTCCCTGCTGCTCTCAACCCCAAGTATAAGTCTTTTTTTCCTGAGCAAAACTGGCTTGCTACAAGAACTCGGGCTCCAGTAAACTGTGACTTTTTAAGGTGAAGTCATACAACTCAAGCTTTCCTGTCCAAAAGGAAGAGGAAAAATATCTGCTTAAAGGAAATATTAGTTAATCAGAGGACATCCATTTCATAATAGAAGCTACTAGGGGATTTAAAAGCACATTCTAATTATAATAGTTCCCTAATTATCTGCCTAACATCTCATTTTTCTGTCTAATACCACTTTTAATTATATAGTACCTTTTTTTGCCCATCACGCAACTGAAGTACTCTATTTTACTGAAAATAAATCCTTTTAACTGGCGATGTCAGAGAAGAAATATTGTCACTGCCCCATGGAACGTGCGCGCTGTCTGGTAGGGAAATGTCTTGCCAGTGGTTTTGGATAAAAAGCCTGGATATGCCCCTTAGAAACACATCTCATTTAAAGCCATGCGGGTTTTCTCAAGCAAGAGAAAACTCTCTAAACCACACAGTGCTCTGCAAGTGTGTCTGGCTGCAAAAAGTCTTCAAGTATTTGGCTTTGTTTTCCAGCCTCCTGCAGCTTGGTTCCCCTTCCACTGATCTTCGATGGGATCCCCGCCACCGGCTGATGGCAGAATAGGATTTGGCCTTTGAACCAAGCCAGCATGCAATTTGCAGAGAGGAAGCAATATTTGAGCTATGTTATCTACGAGCATCTGGTCATCAAGATCTCGCTTAGTGATTAGCAAGCCAAGAGGAAACCCTATGGAGGGGGGAGAGGAAATCCCGCACGCGGGGTTCCCATTTCCAGCCCCACTACAGGTTTCCTGCCCTATCCTCAAGTAAATCCCAGCTCTTGGTTTCCTAAGAAAAAAGAAAAGAATTACCCTTCAGGAATGTTGTCAGGCTTAATGGATGTTTATAAATCGCTCGAACAAAAGGTGCTATGTCAGTGAAAAGTACTCTTCCCGATGATTATTCAAATGCTCATTAAAATGCATTTTGCTCCATCCTTCCCCTTGGCTTGTGTGGGAGGCAATCGAAAGATTTAGTCTTTGTGGGAAAGTGGGAGAGCACGAGCACTTTCCTTTGGGTGTGGGAGCAGCAAGTTTAGAGAGTTAAGGACCTTTGGCATGCAGGTAGGGTTTCATTCAAGGCCTTTCGGCTCCCAGCCAGGCTGCAAGCTCCAACAGACCTGGGGCTGGTGAGTTCCCTCCAGGAAGACAACCCAGGGATTAATGGTACCAACCCCTGCTCAAATTTGCATGTATCATTTCCTTAGCTTTGCTCCTGATGGAATTAGGGATCATGCTTTAGTGAAAATTATTCTTAATGTGTATTTAAGCATTAAAAATGAATATGCATGTGTGATAAAACTTAGGGAATAATTTATAAACAGCTAACATAACGTGAGATATGGAATATTTGGCTGCCCTGCAAACCTGAGCAAATGTCTGTATAACACTGGGATGCTTCTTTCTTCATGGATGTTTCATTATATCTTGCTGATCTCTTCATATTGGCTTGGTCTGCCAGGGTTTGCTGAAAGTATTAAAAGCTGAAGAAGACATGGTGTATCTTCATACTTTTCACTGCATCAGACAGCAGCTTGGCTTCTGAGCTGGCAGTCTAGATGCAATATTTTTCACTCCCCACAGCTACCTAAAGCCACATGTATGACTGCTTATCCTCAAACAGCACCCACAATGAACGATAACCTGCTTTTTCTGCCAGCTTCTGAATCAGCAGCATTAGCTGTGGATATGAAAAATATGAATTTCCTGGTAAGGAGTTTCTATCAAAAATGCAAAGAATTTTATGCTTTTTGGGCAAAAAACCGCTGCAAGTAATAATTAATACCATTTCTCATTAAAGTGCACTTACTTGCTCTTACTAGTGTTTTTGAACGATGGGATATGCTGCTGCAGGGCATGATGAGTTCTCCCATATACAGTCCTCTCTGCACACCCTTGCAGTTTTCATGTAGCACATCAATAATGACCCCCCCTCTACCATTTTGACTCCTACTTTTTCCCTCACCCGGGGATATTTCTTCTGTCCTGTCCTTCTTTTACTTCAGGCAAATCCTCACTGCCACTGCAGAGAGCTGCTGGGATGAACTCAGCCTGCTCTAGTGTCTTACCCAACCATGTGGACTGGCACTTCTTGCATCTCCTTTGCAAAGGCTGAACAGACTGTGCAAAACATGAACCAGGGGTGAGTCAGGCTCCCTGAATTCTTCTGTTAAGATTTCTCCTCCATGCAAGCCCAGTCAGATCCTGACCATACCCCAACCTTTGCTCTATGTGCATTGGCAGATGAGAACCAGGCCAGGTATTACCTTGTGCTCTAAGCTCAGCCAACAGAACTGCCAGGTTTCAAGTCTTTCTCTATTTATTTTTTTTTTCTCTTAAGTTTTGTAGTTCATGTTTTTTTTCCATTTGGTACTTTTGTGCCTTCTTTGCATTGCTCTGTGCTGTTTGATGTGTGTTCCTGCAGCTCTTGAGGTGGCCTTCAGTGTCTGCTCCTCTCTCATGCTGGACCTGGATGTGATGCACACTGAACAGCTGGAAGAAGGGGCAGCACTGAGTCCACTAGAGCATACCTTCCTTCCTCTTCTTCCTCCTGACTTGTCTTTATCTACTGACCACTGTGTCATGCACTGCCTCTACCTTCTCCCAGCATGTGGAATGGGATGCTTTTACTCAAGTATTGCCTGGCCCAATCTTCTTCAAGAATTATTTCATTTTTTATCATTTAATTTCTTAGCTAATTCAAATAACCTCTGCTGGACACACCAGTGGTGAGACTGGCTGCTCTCTTAACACATTTAGTTGATTTAGTCAATTGTACTGCAAGGTAAACGTTTTCAGCATGCTAAAACTATACTGTGCTGATGCCCAACAAGGCAGCAGGCTCATCTGCTGCTAAATGCACTAGAAATCAGGTTCCATGTAGTACTTAGAAGTCTCTGTCCTGTCAAGACCTAGACCCAACAGCATGGTCCCACTGCTGCCACTTGTCTGGAGCAAGGTTTGAATCATGCTCTTCACAGCTCAGAAGCTGAGCCTTAGCCAAACTGAAATTGCAAAAAAGCCTTACATGGACCAGTAGCTTCTGCTTAAAGCTCAAAGATACACACAGCTCTGCTGGCGTGTGGTGGGACACAGAGGCAGGTTCAGCAGACCCTATAGGAGTAGATGCTACAAAATCAGCAGGGGCATGAGCTGAAAGCAAAAATAACTGGGTTTTTTTTTTATGCTGAAATTGCCCCCTTTGCCCTCAATATCTTTCATCCCAAAACAACAGTGGAGGAGGGAGCCCCTGGTCCTGCTCGAGGACTCCTCCTTTTTCCCTGCATCCTCTCGACCCTTCTCTGCTAAGTCTCTTGAGGCAGTTTGAGGTCAATTCCCCATCTGAAAAATTACTGTTGGAGACCAATCCCTCAATTTGTTCCAGGATTTGAGGAGCGAGATGGATTCCTTCCTTGCCAAAAAGATATTCAAGCAGAAACTCTCTTGGCAGAAATGTATGGGTTTACCGGCCCTATCTCTGCATTTGGATACATTCTGTTACACAGGATGATGCAATCCTTGTCTATCTCAACAGAAGCCTGTATTAAGATATTCCTTGTTTTTTTCTAATGGTCAGACAATGAAACTTATGTTTGCTGTTGTTACTACTTACATTCTCTTAGGAAGAAACCCCTAAAGAATCTAATAATAAGGAGAAATAAATGCCATTATTTCTGTGCTTTAACAAGCAACTACCATTAATTCCTACTTATTATCAGTCCTACAAGTGTGGAAGTTGAAATCTACTTTCTTGCAGAAATCATGGTAAGATCAAACAAATCCCTCAAACTAATAATGTGTAATATTATCTGGAAGTTTCACAGCACGAACTAGACTCATTCACATGTTTTTTCCCACTATAATCAAAAGTTTGTCAAATGCCTTTAGAACTCACATCAAACCTGGTTGTGGTGGTTGGGCAATGGCTGTTGGTCACACTGCAGTTTTTGAAGCAACCACTTTCCCTACAAAGTCTCAAGATCAAAACAATGCATTTTGTACATGGACTGAATTTGGTAACACTTCTATGCACAGTCATTTCTTCTTCGCTAAATTATTTGGAAGCTATTCTTCATAAAACAGATGCTTTTGCAAATAGTAAAAAGTTGCTAGCACTTTCAAGATGGTCTCCTAAACCAACTGCACAGTAGAAGGCAAGAATCTGATCCTCAAAATACTTCACATTTTGCAGAAAACACTGTCGTGACCCCTGTTCAGTACAAATCACCAGTCATATTTATCCTAGGCACCCTCAGATCCCACGACTAACTCCTACTGCAGTATCAGGCCCTCCATCTCTGGATGAACAAACGTACACAGGAGCACATGAAAACCATTTTCCACCGTCCCCCAAGATTCTCCTCACTTTGCTAAAATCAACATTGTTTCTTAAAACCAAATGAAACTATCCCCATTCTGAAGACTGAATTTCAAGGGGGACTTTCACACTGAAAAAGTACTAAAGAAAACAACCCATCCTTGTTACATACTGCAAAAAGAAGGTGATGGACAGACAAACAGGGTTTCCTTGCTAATCTTTTTTTCAAGGGTGGGAGTACTAGGAGACACTCTAGAAGCAGCTCTCCAAAGCCCAGACCATTTTCACCCCCCAAAAACCTCAAACCAGCCAACCCTCTCCACAAAAAATACTCACAGACTTCATGCATTTATGCAAAGGGGTACCCATAGGAATATTTTAGAACAAGTCACAACATTGCTATTAACAATTAGTTTTTCCTTCTGCAGCACTTTTCACCCAAGGATATATCAAAGGACTTCTCAAATGTTAGTTAAGCATCACCAAGTCTCTCCTACTGTAGGTAACTGGCAGGGCTGGAGCAGTTTGAGAGATCTGGAACTTGGCACCCGGGATAAGGCAGCGACTTGCCGGAGATATTAAACTCTGCAATCAGTGCCAGGAGCAGGAGCCAAACAAAGCCTGAACTGGAATCAATTTTCAGGCTTTTTTGGGATGGTTCTGTTTCACTTATTTTTTAAAATAAATATGTATTTGAGGAGCTGTGCTCATTATGGTGGTTTACTTACAGGAGGCAGAGCTCTGTCCATGGGTAATTATATGTGGGTCTCCCATAGGAGCCTCTGCTACGTGCAGACTTCACCCGTGGAGAGTTAAAATACAAACACTGGAACAAGGTCTTTTTCTGAGATCCTGTTTATTTTTTGAGAAATGCTCCTGATTGAGATGGAAAATGATCTCCCATCACCCCAAAGGCCAAAGTCCCTTCTTTTTCATGCTGGCCCCTATTACAGCCCCACTCAGTAACTCAGCTAACGCACCTATTTCTCATAATGCATCCAGCTGCCTTACAAAAAGCCAATGAATTATTCTTGGTTTTAGTGCAACCACTGAAAATATTTCAAAGTGAAAAGGAATTGACCCAACCTACTGTGCACATTATTTATTCAGAGGTAGTACAAAAATGAGTCCCTGATGTTACTAAAACAAATCCTAATAAGTACAGAGAGCATCAATTACAGGCTTCCCTTTATAGTCCTATATATCTCTTTCCCTTTCTAGAGATAGTATCACATGCAAAGGGGCACTGTGTTGGCTTTCAAATCTATTGAGCTTTCATAATTATAACCTCCATTTTAACCTCTTTTATAGGACATACTATACTGCTTCACGTTATGTTCCTTGAATCCCAACCAACCCTATGAGAAAGTGTCTTTAAAGCTCACTCTTTAAAGCTCACTTCTTATAAATGCATAAAATGGGAAATATTAAGCATTCATAACCTTGAGCATACATTACATCAGGGTGCCAAGCACAAGGAAGAGCAAAGCAAAATATATCTCCTGAACCTCAATTGGACTCTTGCTTTATGCTCGGTAAATATTCAGCATGCACATAACCTGACATAATGAAACCAGGGAAATACTAACAGCAGAGGAACGGCTGGATTTATTTTTATTTTTTTTTTTCGTTGTTCCAGTCTGGAATGTCCTTCTATTTAATCAAAAAGCTTGGAATGACTCCTAATCTATCATACAACTTTTTAAGGCAGTGTGCACTCATAGCCCAGAAAGCCAACCATATACTGGGCCACATTAAAAGAAGTGTGACTAGCAGGTTGAAGGAGGTGATCATAGACCCTGCCCCTCTACTTGGAGTATTGTGTGCAGTTCTGGTGTCCTCAACACAAGAAGGACATGGAGATCTTGGAGAAAGTCCAGAGGAGGGTCATGAGGATGATCAGGGGACTGGAGCACTTCATGTATGAAGACAGGCTGAGAAGGTTGGGGCTGTTCAGCCTGGAAAAGAGAAAGCTGCATGGAGACCTCATAGCAGCCTGAAGTACCTGAAGGGGGCCTATGGGGATGCTGTGGAGAGACTCTTCATCAGGGACTACAGCAATAGGACGAGGGGTGATGGGTTTAAACTTAAACGGTGGAAGTTTAGATTGGATATAAGGAAGTTCTCTACTCTTAGGGTGGTGAGGCACTGGAATGGGTTGCTCAAGGAAGTTGTGAATGCTCCATCCCTGGGGGTGTTCAAGGCCAGGCTGGACAGAGCCTTGAGTGACATGGTTTAGTGTGAGGTGTCCCTGTCCATGGCAGGGGGTTTGGAACTAGATGACCTTAAGGTCCTTTCCAACCCTCACAATTCTATGATTCTATTAATTCCATTGTTTAAATTCTATTTTATTGCCATAAGAAACTCTCATAAATGATCCCACACCTTTCTCTGTGATCATTTCCTTCTAAAGTAATATACTATTTAATTTCAATTAAATATATGTAAAAGAAGATATATTTTGAAAAACGCTTCTCCCCTGCCATTTGTTAATATACTGAAAAAGTGTAAACCTTGGAACATTTAGCAAATAAATATTAATTTTTGGTAATTTCTCAAGGGGGCAATTTATTAAATGAAAGGCTTTTAACATTAGCTAAAAGCAGCCCTGTAAATCATGGGTGTCATCAAACTGCTACATCACTTCATTAATTTAAAAGATTATTATATGCGTAACTGACATAATTTTGAACAATGTTACATGGTTAATTTATTAATGTAGAAAAGCAGAAATGACATGGTGAATTGATTTATTATTATAATTGTGTAATTTTAGGACTTTTCTCTGTGACTTTCACCAACAGAGCAAATGATTCAGGGTGAAACTGTGCCACTGATTCTACTTTACTTTTGTTTTTGAGACAGGACTACTTATGATGTCTGCAAGGACTTCAGAAGAGATGGTCCAGCATAGCTCCTTTATGTTTCAGTAGGAGCTGTTGGAAGGCCTCCTTTACAACCCACAGTCACCTTGTGGTCTGATGAATTTTAAAGCACTTTTTTTCACCTTTCAGTAGTCAAAAAGATTACTGTAGTTCCAGTAACAAAAAGTTACTGTAGTTATGTTAAAACCCTGATTCTGAGCAAGCATGTTTAAATGTGCATATCCTCTAAGCTCTTCCCATGCACAGAAAGAGGATTTTGGGTGGTGGAGTTTGCCCAGCTCCACTGAAGAACCCAGAGCCTCCCACAGACCAGCCCACGGTATTTTCAGTCATAATTACATTAGCGAGCAGTTCGTGCTGGCTTCATGCCCAAGCTGAAAATGTAATGCAGCATCATTTCTTTTCTGGGCGCTGCGTGGAAAGCACAGTTCAAGTTGTCTTCAATAATAGAATACCACGTTTGGGATTTATTTTTAGATTGAAATGAAGCGTGACTCTGAAACCCTGCAAAGCTGATGGATCGTTCCTTGTTTCAGCCCAAAGGTGCATGTGCAAGGGGAAGCAGTCGCCACTAAACCAATCTTGCCTCAAAAACCTGTGAGGGAATTAGGATTTAACTAAATGGAGCCCCAGCTGAGCTTGGACACATGCTCACCTTCAGCGATGTGCTACTGTGCTTCCCTTTAGCAGAGCCTGAAAGAGCTCAGCAATCTTCCAAGCATCCCTCAGGTCTGTGTCCCACTCCTGCAGCCTGGCTTTTTCAAGCTGAACTGTCACCAAAAGAGCTAAATATTTCTGTCCACATTTGGGGTGAATTTCCCATCTTTGGAGTCATCCTGCATCGCTATGGTTGTGCTTGGAATGGAGTTGTGTGGGTGCATGAACAACACTCTTTTTTGTGCAACACTCTTACAGCATGCTTACACCACGTGAAGAAACAAATGCCTTCAGCAACACAGCTGGCTGGCTGTCTTAAGAGATGATCCTGGTAATCTTACAGTGTTAACTCAGGTCTGGTTCCAGAAACACCTCATTTTCCAACACAAGCCTTGGTACAGGAAAGCTTTTAGAGGATGACTACAGGTATATCCTGACTCAGCATTTATGTTGCATGAGGAGCTGTTGGCAGGTACAAAAAACCCCATGACAAGAGTCAGGTAAGTAAGTCCAGCCTGAGTCATTATCAATGCTTTGGTTGGACCTCCAGTGCCCACTCACACAGGATGCAGGTCCCAGTGGGTCTGTTGCCATATAACTGGTATGGATGTCCCTGAAACCTTGGGTCATCTCCAGCCTTGCTTAAGGCTAATGTTAGTTATGGAAATGTCCAAAACCTTGGGTTACCTCCAGCCTCACTTAAGGCTAATGTTGGTATGAATGCCCCTGAAGCCTTGGGTCACCTTCAGCTTTGCTTAATGCTAACACTAAGCAGCCAAACCAAACATTAGGTCTTTGATGACAACCTGAGAGGACTGGAACAGATACACTAACAGTACAGCCTAATGCCCAGGAGCCAAATTGTTTTGTTAAAACTCAGCTCATCAGGTGCACTGACTTTGCTGAGAGTGCTTGAGCTATGGTCACTGGTACCAGGTCAAGGGCACAGGGCTGGGAGTGGGGAAGCACAGGCTGCAAGCCAAGTGATGCTCACACAGGGTATAAAAGCCTGCGCATGTCCCCAGATTCCTCCTTTTTTGTACATTTTGTCTATTAGCTACCTTTAGATGACAAAACCCATTGCTCTGGTCTCTAGAAGGGTCAAGTGAGATGACAATAATAAGGATACCAAAAGTCAAAGAATTTCACAGTGGATGGAATTTAAACTGCAAATTAAAAGCTAGACCATTTTAGAGCAGTGGTTAAGGATCCTGCATCATCAAATGGTGTCACAAGAGCATTCTGGGCAATTACTGACAATTTTTGAGAGTATTTTTCTTCCCCTGTAATCTTACATAATGCCTTTCATATGTAATACCTTGAGCATATGCAGTATGCAAAACACTCTACCAACTGTATACAGACAGAAATCATTTTGCCATTAAGAGCAGCCACGGCCAGGGTGCAGAATGGTGACCAGATGGTCTGAGCACAGCGCATGCTGCAAGACTAAAAAGCAGGGGAAAATCTTAGCCGAGACTGTCAGGGCAATCCCAGGCTCTTACGAAAAGCACCATGTGGTTTTTAATGTGCACAGAGTGAAGACAGGACCTCTGATTTTAAGATACTACCCCCCAAGATGTAAATTATCCAGAAAGGCATCCTTCATGCTATGAAGTTTCAGCCCATCACTCACGTATATTATTTCAATGCTCGCAAGTTAGATAGGGCGTATTATAAATCTCCGATTATCTCAGGCATATGAACAGTTGACTTTTATTTTTAATGATGATAATTTTTTTCTAAGGGTGTCACTAAGGACATGGGGAAACAATTTAGGAGATTTGAAAAAAAAGGGAAAGATTTGAGCCAAATGCTTTCTTACAGGAAACATTTATTTGCACTGGAGTGTCTCATCTAACAAAGTTCTACCATATTTTCCCACAACAGACAGGAACTTGTCTGCATTAGCATTTTAAGAAACAAATCCTAAAGAGCACCAAGTGTCAATACGCTGTCACAAATGGGATTGATGGCTCTTAACAGAACTCTTCTCACATGAGTGCAAATGACTCTCTTTTAGTTCATCACAGGCATTTTGGTCAACACAAACTTTCTTATTCTCACATGGCCTTTAAAATCCTTAGGAAAGCAAACCAGAGGGGCTGATCCTGTCCTGCCTCAGTCAGTGGCAAAACTCCTCTTTGCCTGATGGAAAGCAAAATCAGAACCCAAGTACAAGGAAATGGAATATTATCATTTTCTGCAACCTGATCTTGCAGACTACATCACAAATATAGACCTTAAAAGGTGAGAGAGAAACAAATTGTAGAGAATAAACAGTTTTAAAACCAAAACACACGTTCTACACGATCGGGAGGGGTTGTGTCCTGGCCGAAAAAGAGCTGGTTTTGATCTGACTTTTGTTTTATATTTAGTGCTGCAAACATCTGCTAGCCTTATTACAAATTGTACTTTGGTAGTCATAATTAGTAACCACATGATGCTGTTCTACATGTGACATTCATGAAATCAGAAAAATATGGGACAGTGGAAGCACTCTGTTAATGTAATTCCTGGATGTTATATACAACCACTGTGTGACTCTCTCAGCTTCCCCATTTTCTCCCAACATAAAGGATCCCTTTTCCTTTCTTTTTTCAAGAAACGTATTTTAACCAAAGTGGCAGCTTAGTTACGGATTTCCTCTTGGTGAAGGTTATCACCAGTGATGTCTACCAGCTTGCAAATGAGGAGTCCTGCCTTATGATGACTGAAGGAAATCTGAAAGCCTCTCCCACTCTCAAGCTTAAGTGGACAAATCTGGGCACGCAGCAAAGACAACAAAACAAAGCTCAACTGAAATCGTAAAGCTCAAGCTGCTTCAATGTAACACTGGCTATGCTTGGCCTTGGAACAGATGCCTCCAGAATTATAGTCACAGGTAGCAATATAATTTAGGTAATTAAACATCCATAAAACTCCCAATAAGAATGAGTGCAAAATCAATGGCAGGGTTTAGGGATACTAGGGGAGAAAAGAAGGGTAAAGAAGAAAGGGATGGTTTGGGACCCATGCCCCTTTGCTGCATCCCTCATAGCAAATCACTGACCATGAAAAACAGTTTTTCACTCAACAGGAATTTTTTGGTTTCAAGTATGTTCCTGCCAGAACATGTTAAGACCAGGAATGCCAGGCATCATTTGTGAGAGTCATTGATGTCACAACTAATGCTACCACGCTACCATCTGCTTCTCTAATTTCCTTCATGTCAAGGCATCCATGTCCCTTCCTCTTCTCATTCATTCCTTGCTTTCTCATCACACCCTCCTCTTTTCTCTTATGCTCTGCTCCTTCTCCCTTGGCCCGGTTTGTGGGTTTATTTTTATTTTCTCTCCAGTTATCATGACCTCTTTTTTTTTTTCCTGAGTCAAAAATACTAATGTGAAAATCACTAGGAACAAACCAACCAGGTGAGCTGCTTGGCCTGACCTTACAAAGACAACATCTCTGGCTAGAGAAGCCAAATCCATCAATTTCAAAAGTTGGAGGGTTGGGGATAATTTGGGGGAAGTATCCCTCCATGAGCCTTTTACACTCCTTCCTCATAGCAGATGAGACACTGGGTTAGATCTTTAGTTTTGAACCTGTATGGTTATTCTCCTATTCTTTTTTTGAACCTAGGAACNTTGGGGGAAGTATCCCTCCATGAGCCTCTTACACTCCTTCCAACTGCTGTGGGTCCTCATAGCAGATGAGACACTGGGTTAGATCTTTAGTTTTGAACCTGTATGGTTATTCTCCTATTCTTTTTTTGAACCTAGGAACCAGGTATCAGCCTCTCCATAGTGGGAAAGCTCTCTGTAGTCAACCATAAGAAACTGAGATGAGTGTTGTCCCTGAGGAGTCATCCACAACATCTGCTGGAGACAGCATTATGTTTCCTTAGACCCGGCCTTTACAGATGTGTCTCCTGCAGTGGTGATTCCGCAGTTACCGAATTGTCTGCTCCAGCATTTAACTGGTTTTGGTATGAGGAAATCCTTTAATATCCCATCTAAATCTCCTTTACTGCATATTGAGCTGGATATTTGTATTCCTTACCTTAACAGAGAAAGATTAAAATCTCATTGCCTTCTACTTTCTACTAAACTTGTAGATAGTGTAAGACTGTCGCCACTCTATTGATAACTTGAAAGAATTGCATCCTATCAACTTTTCCAGTCATTTCATCACAGTATTACAGAAAACTTAAATCCTCTTCTCTCCAGAGCAAGCCATGCTCTGTCTGCAAGAGGCAACAGGTCAGGCTCTGAATTGTCTGAGAGAAAATGGCAGAGTTCATAAAGCAGGCAGGACTCCCAAAGAAGATTTATGGCAGAAGCACTCAAGAGCTATGTTGTCTGAGTGTTTCTCTTGGAAAGCCCTACTTGTACAGATGCAGCCAGCCCTTACCCCTGTCCTGCTGGCAGCAAGGCTGCGGTATCACTGCTGCTTCTCCATTAGGGGGGAGGCAGGGGTATATATGGGCAATTAGCATTTTTCAAGAGTGGTGCTGGAGACTGCTAGAAAGAGAAGGGAAAACAAACATAAAATGAAACCCAGGCAAGAGGCTAATATTTCCATCATCAAAGCTGACACTGCACTGCGAGTCCTTTGAGCAACAGAAACTCGATGTGCAAACCCTGTTGAAAGAGAAATCTTTGTATGAGCTTTTCTCATTGGATAATTTTAGAGTTTGGCACTTCTTTTCACAGGGACAACTTTAAATATGGAATCATTTGCAGTCATCCAAGGCCATTAGGTCATGGAATATGACTTCTTCTGAAATAGAGGCCAATGAATTTCACCTACATGCCTCTATAAACATTTCTGCAGGAAGAAGTTTGTTCACTAGTGGAAGTTTCTATAGGGAAAACTATACTTGGGAGGACAGGCAGGACCTCCACCAGGAAAACCAGCTCCTTGAACTGCTGGACTGTCACATCAATAGAAAGGTGCTCAGAAAACTATGTGCCCTTCCCTCCCCACCTCTGGGAGGATGTGTACCAACCTCCCAGACAAAGGCACCAGTCCTCACTTCTCCAACTACACTTGGGCAGGTCCCTCTGAGGCCTTCCAACAATCAGGAAGTGTTCATACCTACTGCCTAGTGTTGCTGGATGGGCACTGTGGCCATTTGGTTTTGGTTGGAGGCAGGAAGAATTTTGCTACAATAGGAGAGATGACAAGAATGGAGGGCAATGAAGGCTGTGGAAAAACTGACACCCCATTTTGATAAATTTATTAAGAATCTCTACTTCCCCCTTCTTCTGAATAAGCACTATAAAATCTTGGGTTTGTTTCCCATGCAAATTCACACCAAAACATTTACTCTGTGAGAAGACAGATTGCGAGAAGGAAAGAGGAGATCTTGAATGCATTTTGAGTGCTCCAGAATATTTGGATTTTAATACTTTTCTCTCTTTGTTACAATAAAACTACCTTTCTCATGACTTTCTGCTTAGCCTCACAAGGAAAAAATCCTAGGGATGCCCATAGCTCTAGTGCTGCTGCTTAGGAAGGAGATGTGGATTGAAGAGGTGGTTTTCTTTTATTAAATTTCTTTTCTGAGGGTACTTCTTGCTCAAGGCTCCCCAAACTTTGGAACTGCTGATGAGGCAGGGGATGGTGTCATCAGAGAGGCAGGGTATCAAAGCTTAATGACAAGAATGTTAGAAAGCTGCTTATCATTCCCAGGCAGTTCTGTATCTTCCCACTGCTCTGCAGAGTTTCCCTGTTTCTGGTGACAAAAGTCTCTCCAAGCCTTTCTCCTTCATCATTCTGTTCTCTGTCTCCCTTTCTCTCTCCACACTCAACTCTATCACTCACCTGAAGCTCTCTTTGGAGTACTTCAGTTTTGTGTCTAATTCATGAGGTGCTTTGATGTTGACCATCAATAGCACTGCCTGGGAAGCTAAAGGGGAGCTGCGGGAGGGTGGGTAGTTGGAAAGAGGACCTGATGTAGCTTTGCAATCCATTCAGAGAGCACTGGGTTGGTTTCTGAACCAAATCCATCAAATCCATCACTGAAATCTTTCACCTAAGATCACTACTTGATATCAAAGTGAAACCTCTTGTCATAGCTCAAAGAAACTTATTGGCCAAAGCAACACATGCAAGTATTTTTGTGCTTGAAAAGTGATGCTTCTGGAGGGGTAAATAAATGTTCAAGCATAACTGCAGTTCACACATGTGTTGATGAAAAAGATATCATGGAATTCAAAACAAACCATCAGAACAACGAAAACAACAATAAAACTCAGCAGAACCTTAATTCTGCCTCCCTCCCCCCCAAGGTTAACAAAACCTCTTCAAATCAAGAGAGACTGCACTGGCAGACAACTATGGGAGGCTTTACATTGATGTTTTCTTTCTTTGAAAAGGCTTTAAATGCTTTTCTCATGTTTTTACAAAAGCTTTTACATTTTCCAGGGGTTCTCTTTCTGTCTGAATGCCACCACTAGCAAAGGAAAGGAAATTCTTCATGTCCTTTTGTTGGAACTACAGCAAGGGCTCCATGAGAAAATTCCATGTGCATGGAGCCCTGCATGGGCTCCTATAGATGGCAGGGAGGAAAAATCAACCCCAGTCAAGGAAACAAACAGATGTTTCATCCATGGCTCTGTCAACAAACCAATATTAATCAATAATAAGATCCATTTGTTACCCCCTAGATTTACCCAGATTGCCTGACTGCATTTTCCAAGACTTGGGTGGGCTGAAATCCAAGGGAATTCTGCCACTTGTGCAAATGGGCATGAAAGCTCATCCCAGAACGGCAGTCACGCACACCAAGTACACTCTCTACTACCCTATGCTGAGGACTGGCATCCAGCCTTGACCTAGACATCCGTAACTGGTTAAAGACATGTTTATTACTCTTAGCATCATCCCATTTAAGAAAAAGCTACATCACCATTAACCAGTACTACTTGTTTTGACACCAGTCCCCATTATGCTTACTTAAGGATTATCAAATTATTATGGGCCATGCCCTGCAGAAGACATTTCCCAGAAGTCGTGCAGACCCATCCAACACTCCTCTTACATCTGAGCTGCAGTTGGTGAAAGCAGAGAGAGAAGGCGAGTGGAAAAAAGTCAGTAGTAGGGAAATGGAAAGGAAGGGAAGGATTAAATGAAAAGCTCTGCCAGGATGTAGCCATGGGGAGCTAATTCACCATGGGCAGATCAACTTGAGGGAGGACTGAGTTTAAAGGGTCAGAGTCTAGCAGACAGCTGGTACTCAGCTGGTGATGCTGCTGGTGTGTGCTGCTCCAGCACAGCTTATAAATGACACCAGGATAAGTTCTGGATTTCTTTTTTATTTTATTTTGTTTTTAAGTAACTTGTACAGGAAACTTTTCCTCATCACATGTAAAAGCTGTTCCAATTCCCCAAAGAAAGAGACTTGGCAAGTCAATTACAAGGAAAGTAGAAGTGCTGAAGCATATGAACAAATTTTAACAACATGCAAGCATAACTTTTATTGCCAACAGTAGATGCACACTGGAATTTGGGGGGGGGAAGGGAAGAAACCCTGATGAAGTGGCAAAATGCAGTTGTTTTTCTTTATCTACAGAGAACACTGCGGTTTCATTTGCAGATGAATCACTTTGTTTTGATTTATTCAGTTTGTAAATGGATCTGATTTATTTCCCAGTGGATTTGAGAGATTTTTTAGTAAAGCAAGTTATCGAGCCAGCTTACAATGAGAGGGAACATAACTGCACCAAAATGTTTGAAGAAGATCAAGTTAGGGTATCACCTGATGGAACAATTTGACAAAAAAACAGAACTAAATCCAAGAATATAAGAATGTAAACAAAAAAGCAAACAAACCACTATGAAAAAAAAAAAAAGAGAGAAAACTAGTATCCAGATAAACCAAACACAGACCCACCAGCTGTTAAAAGACCCTTTAAAACAAAGTCATCTTTTGGAGTGCTCTGTTCCAGGGCAATGTAATATCAACTTTGCCAGAGCAATTAAACTGTTTAATAATCAAACCTGGATCTCATTTATGCAGCATATGAACACAGTAAAATAGAGCGTATGGAAAGTGTGCTGTACAATGAGATGTGGTTTATTTCATATCACAAGTTTGCTGATAATTAGATAGTTCATATCACAGGAAAGAATGTTAACACCTATCAAATACAATATATACAGCCAGCAGATTTGACATCTTCAATAGTCTTTCTATACTAAGTCTTTATTTTATTTTCAACTTCACGTCCCACTGAGAACATGGAAGTTGAAGATTCAATCCAAATCTCCAGACTCAGTGGAAAGATGTTCCAGCTAGCTCAGGGACTCTTGTATCTGGCCGCAGGAGAAAGCTTTCAAAAAGTAAAAGTAAATGGTTCTTACATACAGAGTCTATTATTCTGGCAACAGTTTCAGACTAGAGGTGGGTCTGCTCCAGCCATAAGCAACTTTTCTCAGAATTTCTACATGAAGAGCATTTTGTGACCCTTCTTACACATGTGACAAATGAATGGAATGCGGATGGTTTTCACCATCACTCTCATAAGAAAGTATACAAAGTTTTGCCATTTATACTCTGGCCAGAAAGTGTTCTCTTCAAAACATCTGCCATACTACACAAAACCTGTGCAACCAAACACAACTCTACAAACCATCTCCTGTCATCGGAAATGCTTTTGTTATGAAGAAGCATTCATTTTCAGCACAGAGGACTGGATCACTGCTTGACTTTCTGCCATGGAAGAATTGATTTGGATAACGTGGCCAAATCTCTTGGCAGAAGAGGACTCAAAGTTTATTTTAGCAGCAAGTGGAACACCTCCCACTTAGAAAGCCAGCGTTCCTGTGGCAGGTTGGAAAGAGCTTACAATAGGCTTTGATGCCTTTGCTCAGTCACATTTCCTCTTCCAGGATTTGTTGGGAAGAGGGGGAGGGAGAAAAGGGAATAGGTCCCAAACCCTTTACTATCTCTTCTGAGCTTGTTGTCTTTTGTAAGCCACAAAGAACAGATTTTCTTTTGTAAATCCTTAGTAATTAAATGAGTACTTCACTGGCTATATTCTTCAATGGTCTTGTTTCCTAGGTTTTGCCTTTGACAGTCATATTTTGCAAAGGCTGCTAAGATGACTAGGCACCTTACCCTACTTAACACTAAACCAATTGATGCCCGTGCACACTGCATGAAGGAGGAAAAGTTTCATTAATGGCACTTCATTAAAGAACTGCACTGGAAAGCCCTAAATGTGACCGAACCAACCGAAATCCAGAGCGAGCTGTCTATTAGGAAAGCAACAAAGACAGTTTCGGAAACTGAACTCTGGCTCCACTGCAGCGGATTAGGAAGAGTGATGGGATTAGTGTTTAATGACTTGGGGCAAGAGACAAAGGGAATTTCGACAAAGAGGCTTAGATATGGAAGAATTAACACTCTCTATCCCAGCCGTGCCTCTGATGACTTCCAGCATTCTTTCCTGGCTCTGCTGAAGTCTGGGGAGGGTGGGGGGAAACAAAACAAAAAAAGACTAGCAGGGCTTTAACGCCTCCTTAGCCTTTTCTTATCACAGCTCTTTCTTTTTTAAAAGAAAGAAAAGATCTTTTAATTTTTCTTAATCAATGCAATAGGCAAAGTTGCTAAGGGCTCGTGCTTCAGCTCGCATTCCTAACCACGCATTCATCAGCGATACTTGCTGATGCGACAGACCTCTCTCCTACTATACATATTTACACACACACATATATATTTCTATATATATATATATATACACTTGTATTTATATATATATTTATACAGCTAAAACACATACTTTTAAAATGACTTAACAAGGAGTGGAATTTGCTTGCAATTGCACAGACTTGAGAAATCCTCCTTGATCTGGGGTTGTCTTACCTAATGGAGAGCAGGGTGAAACAGGCAAGCAGTTGCTCATAGAGTTAACCACATGCTTTCCCAGAGTGACACAATTCAGGGCAGAACGTGTATTAACAATGAGTAGAGCTCATGAGCCTGACTGTGCATACAGAAGGTGTAACTCCATTGGAGTAAGTCACACTTTATCTCAGTATAAGGGACAGAGAGAAGGAAGACATTATTTAGGAGAGCATTAGTCATAATAAAGTCATTATTTTGGAGAGAAAACCTCTTGAAGCTAAAACCAATTAATTAAATTATTAAGAAAAGCCCAGTAAGGAAGCTGATCCCCCCTCAACTATGATATGGAGACATTAACACATTTGAGCTTTAATCAGCACTCCAGTCTGACCCTTTGGGCACTAATGTCAAGGAGACACTGCTTAAATAAATATACTGCAAGCACCAGACACCTGTGAGGAATGAGCTTGGAGGGACCTCTCCCAAGAAGTGTTGTGCACCTATGCTGCTCCAGGAGCCTTCACAGCCTGCTGAGCTAAGGAAATCACCTGCACAGCCCTGAATCAGGGCCTTTGGTAGCCGCTGGTCCATATTTCACAGAGGTAGAGACTGTGCAAAATTTTCTTGCACTGTAAAACCAACTCCACACGTAGCTGGTTTTTGATTTTATGTTTTTAAACCAACCCAAAGCGCTGGCAGAAAAGCCAGGTATTCATTTCACATGTTAGCCAATATGAAATGCTCCCAGAGCAGCTTTAGACTCCAAAGTATTATTTAACCAGTGTGGTTTAGTAGGACAATGGCAGCCCCCTGCCGTAATCCATTCAGGGGCAATACCATCAGTCAGTGTGAAATTAAATACATTACAGGGTAAGAGCTTAATGCGTTTTATAGACAGTTGTTCATCCACATCAAACTTTAGCTTTTAAAATCCTAACATTTGATCCCACAACAGGAACCATGCCTCGAGAATGAGATTGGCACATTTGCACTGCCAGCAGGGCAGAAAAAGCAGAGTGCAGCCTTTAGTGGGAAATGCAATTGCCTGAGAGGGAGAAATACTCGCATCATGAGAGCTCTGTAGAGGAACAGCCACTTGTAATAAGTAAGCAGGACTGGTAAATATAAACCCAGGGCTGACTGGCTATGGGTTATTAGAATCAGCATTTCTTACCATAGGTTTCACTTATACACCTGTACGTATTCTAACAATAAAAATAATAGCTTTTACGTTAATTCATCCATACAAATTCTGGTTCTGTAAACTGTTACAAGCGCAATCATTACATCCCATAAAGTCTGATGGACTTCTTGCATCAGCAGGTGGTATCCCCATACCAGAGTTCACAGGCTCATGTCTTTATGTTCGCCAAGTGCTCCTCCTTGACCCAGCTGCAAGATCTTGCACAGGGGTTGTGCCCATCAGTCCTCTAAAACTCAAATGCTCCAGCTTCCCTTCACCACAGAAACAGCCTGAGCTGCAAAAATAGTTCATAAAAGAGATGTACAGAAAATATCAAGCCTGTTAGATTCCACTCTCGGTTACACTTGCTTAATGCAGGAGTAAATTCCATTTGCTTCAGCAGAGTTACTCCAGATATAAATAGGTGTGAGATCAGAACCGGGTCCTTAGAGAGCCTTCTGCCTTCTGTGATGCTGCTTCTTAAAATGAAGCACTGATAAGTCCCAGTGGTAAAAAAAAATATTATTTAAAGTATCTTCAGAGCTATCTGTTGCCCAAAATGGCTTTTAACTGTTGAAAGAACATCAAACATTTAAAAACGCATAATCTGCTCTCAGCACCGGCACACAGTGCCAGGAATATTCGTCAGCCTGATGTTTTTGGATCATATGTCACAGCGGATTATCTGACACTCCATGAACATTGACTGCTTCCTCCAGTTGCGACTACAAGACTTGTTCTCAGGCATGTCACTGGATGCTACAAGCACCATGAAGTGGACCCTGCCATCACAGTGAGGGTATTGTATCTCCCCAGCCTATGAGCAAAACTACGCCTTATACCCTGATAATGCCTTCCCCCTTTGAACAGAAAGAGCCAAAAGCAACTTTGATGAGTTTTCTTTAGCGATGAACATTTGGATAACTCTTTAAAATATTCCAGGGCTCCAGATGCTATTTATCCAGCAGTGAGAGTTGAGAGCTGTAAGCCCCACACCTAAAGAAAGGCTTTATTGCCTGGGGTGAGTGGGTGGGAAACTCTTTAGGCTCAAATGGGGTCAGTGAAGCTACAGGCGAGCATTGCAGCTGACTCCAAATACAAAGGGGGAAGGGCACAAAAAAAAAGGATGCAGGGAAATCAAAGGGAGAATTGAATTTATTTGCAGGCTTGTGTTGTCTAGTTAAATAGGGACAAGAAGGGGGAGTCCAGGATCCTCCTTTGCAAAACATTTCAGCTAGCCATGAATATTTTGATTCACAAAAAAAGTCCTTTTTACTTTTATTCTCCCTTCCTGATACCAGGATTAGTTCTTTAAAAGATACTCCTTTGGCTTCCAGCTTCTCTCTTTCAACTGTGCTTTCTTGGAAAAATGGGAATCACATCGAAGGGGCAAGAGGAAGAAAACCTCTCTGCCCCATAGCCTCTTGCACTAGTCCTCTTTCCATTCTTTCCTGCTCTTCACTCTGTCCAGCAGGGCTCAGTCCCTTCTCCACAATGGAGCTCTTGAAGGCACTGGAAACACATATATCCCACACACCCTTCAGGAAGACACCCCACTTCTCTGACGCCCATGTGCAACTCCTGCATGTGCATTGCGCTCCCTGTTAATGCACTGGGCAGCCTAGATTCAACAGTTTTAGATCTCCTTCCTTTCTTCCTATCTCTTTTCCTTCACTGGAAGATTGCCAGGTTTAGTCTGCCCCTAAATGCCACCAATTCCTCTTAATTACATCCCCTCCCAACTGCAGGTTCTCAAAGATGATGCCACGTAACACAATGGCATTGCAGCCCTTCACCAAGCAGTTCACGAAAAGCTCTTAGAAAGATGGTTGTGCACTAAGGAGAGCACTGAAAATGCTACTGCAAGAGAACCATCCCAAATATGGCCAAGGACCACTTACATTGCTGCCAACAATAGCCAAAGGGTACGGCCCAGTTAAAAAAGTCCAGTTATTCTTTCGGGTGCTCTGCTTAACTGCAGACCAGGGTGACCCAGAGACACAATATGGGCACCCCCAGCCACCACAGCAAGTTTGGTTCTCCCAGCAGCTCCTGGGGAAGCCCAGCCTCAGCCTTCTGTTTCACAAGAACCTAGGAACCCTTGACCAACCTTAAATCACTGCATGGCAGGGATGAAGCCACATCCTCACCCTGTCTGTCTGGTTCTTAGGATGGAGGAATAAACTCTCAATTGTTTTTCCCTTACACTATGTTTTAGTCAACCACCAAGGAGTCCAGTTTTGATAGCTGGACTCCTAACAGGATTGATCAGCCCTGGCCATGGGTCACCAGCAGCACCAGAGGCTCAGATGCACTCACTAGTGGTCAAAACTCCAGAAACGCAGCTTGTTTGCATTTTTTTCAATGAAATATGTTAATTAAAAATTCAAAACAAAAGAAATCAGGAAGAACAAACAACACATTCTAAAGCAAACATTCGACTATTTTTTCCCCTCCACAAGAAGGAGAAAAAACCTCCCCCAAATCTACTTAATAACAAAAACTTCTATCATAGAACACATCTATTGGGGAAAAAAAAAAGCCCTTCACCATAAATTCACTGTCAATTTTATCTTCTGCTCCACCACACTTTTCTCTCTAATATCAGAATATCCCAATCATCCAGCATGATTTCTAATGGAAGGGAACTCCACAAGTGCTGGCGGGAATCATGTTTTTCTCAGCTGCAAGCTCGAGCACCGAAGAATTCCTATGAGGAGAGCAGTGGCCTCAGGCTCATGACAATTCTCCTGCCTCCCCCCACGCCAAATTGCCACCTTGCTCTTAACGTTGCCCCCTCAGCATTTCTGGGTGGGTCCTGAAAACATGCACATATTTCTTTGCCACTCCTTGTCTCAGCTGAAACCCCGTTCCCATCTACCATTACCTCACCCCTGCACACAGGTGCACCCTGGAGCTTTTTGGGAAAACCTATATTTCTCACAGAACAGGTGCCTGCTGCAGGGTAAGTGGAAACGTACCATGGGATGATCGGGGTTTTCCGGACTCAGCACCATTAGCTTATTTTATTTGTTGTCCATGTTTTTATTAGTCAATATCCCGACAGCATCTTTGCAATGGATAGGAATATTCAGAGCTCCTCAGTGATTGCTTTCCAGTTGCCTCCATCAGATGGCAACTCCTCTTCCAGTCCCAAGATACCTACTCTAGTCCTTTCTGAAATTGAAGGCCATGGTTAGGGTGTACTCCCAGACACATAATGATAATATTGAGTTCAATTTGGCTTTCACCCGCAGTCCTGTGAGGCTGCTTTGAAGTGGGAAAGATGCTCACAGACCCATACCCTCACTGCATTGCCTGCTCCTGATGCTTTATCACAAACTTTGAGATATTCATTATTTTCATTAGAATTTCAGGCTTCACTTCATCCCACCCCTCATCCCAAATAAGTTTCAATCCCTTTTGGTTTTGGATGCAAGCCTCAAACAATAACCAACACAGTCAGAAATAGGAAGGCAAATAAAACAAACACGTTTTGATGCTGGGGAATGTGGCTCCTGATTTTAGATCCTGACTCATAATATACCTTACATACATTTTATCCCAGGACTGTGTCAGCAGCAATAAGTTTCTGCCTGACTTGCTGCAGAGGAGACCAGACTCACGTCTGCTAAGTAAAGAAAACACAAAATTATTCTGGCTTTCCTGTGGTGAAACTGAGAAGGTGATGTAGTCCTGAATTAAACCTGGCAAAAATCCCCAAAGCTTGCTTAAGTTTTCTCTGTAATTTTAATTCTCAGACATAGAGAACAGAGGAGGTGACATGACCCCATCTGTATGCCCTTCTCCTCTAAAAAATCCCAAACAATTCAAGAAACAGCAGAAAAGCAATCTGCTTTCAAGATGTTTCTGGCCAATTTTTGGTATCCTCTTAAACCTGGATATCTCAGTTATGGGGCTCAACTATTTGCCACCATCAAGAAAAGGCTCGAATCTCTGAAACTTCACTTATTTCTAGATAATACAGTCTCTTCTGTTTTCACTTGTCTCTAGCCAAAGAATTACCTGATTTCACTAAAATGAAACAGACTTCATAACCTGTCTCCATGCCCATCCTGTCTGAATATTTTCTTTATATGAAACTGATTTCAACAAATGGACACAGGCTAGCCAAAACATTAGACTGTTAAAATAAATACCTTAAAAATGCAGATTTTGTTTGTTTCATAAGAACCATAAAAATACAGAACTCTGTAAAACAAAAAGCTGAAATGATACAATGGTGTTGACCAGCAAAGGCAGCACTTTAGGTGTGTAAATACCTACAGATCTACTGCAGTCCCTGCAGAAGGAATAATGCCTGCTGGGGGCAGGCAGCCCTGAGGCCAAGTAAATGATGCCAAAGCTTCCTGACAGGAGTTAAGCACTGGCTGTGCCTTGTGTGGCCCCTAGGAAGCTTTGCAATGTCAGAGGTTGGATTCAGCTGTGTTCAAGGATATCATTCTCCTTCCTCCCTCCATGTTTTCTCCCAATTATTTAAACTGATAGATGCTCAAAACCCCAACAGCTGTCTGAAACCCCAGTGCAAGCCTCTCTCTTCTCAGAAATGCTTATCTGCAGAGAGTAAAGCAGCATCTTGCTGCTTGCACTTAATGATGCATTGAGATACTCTCTTAAGCAAGAAAGTGCTTAATACCAGTGGATCTCTTGGTTCAGGCATTACCCTCTATTACTGTATGTGTTTTGCCCACTGTAAAATATTTGCTGGCAAGAGTGAGGGCCTATGTCTGTATGTAAGGCAGACTGATACACCATGCAGAAGAATTGCAGTTCCCACCCCCACTTTATGAATTGCTGCCTTTGATCCATTTTTCATATGTTTCAATGTGCAAGTGCACAAAGACAAATAATCATTGTAATATTTATGAACGTAGCCTGATAGTTACTATGGTTTCAAATAAAACAGGAAAAACGGATACAAAACTGGATGCGCTTCACGTTAGAGGTACGGCACATGTCATAAATCCTGCTCAAACTGACTCACTTCTTTCGATGAGGTAAGTGTTGACATTAGACAATTTGGTGGGGAGCATTTATTTCTGCATTTATTAAAATGTCAGTAACAGCAGCAGTAACACCTCCTAAAAGGCTTGCAGGTGCTTGTCTTCAAAAATCCAACATTTGAAGAGGATAAAAAGGTACAAACTACATTCAAAATGATTCACCGGTGGCTGGAAGAGAATAGATACATTTGGGTGTTTATTTAATGCACGTGATGCATAATTGACACTGATCAAATCCAGTGGACTGCCCAAACTGCTACATTTCAGCACGTTCAAAATGCTCTGCAGAATCAAAGCGGAAAAGAAGGGTTTGTACAGATTTCAACATGTTGCCAAAACAACATGCTTAATTTATTCAAGAGCCATGCTTTACACATACCCAAATGCAGGTGAGTGCTACCTCTGAAATGTAAAGTACTCAAGTGAAAAGGAAGGGGATGAAAAATGTATTGGTAAAAATGCATTCAATATGTAAAAATAGCTCTGCAGAGGTCAGGGCACTAAGCAGTGGAGGCAATGCCTACTGACTGCAGACGAAGCATCGGGCTGGTATGATAGAACAAGGATTTTTTTCATTCTCCTTCTCCAAAAACCTTTCAGGAGGCTACTTGCATCCCCCTTTGCTCAGCTCTCCAAAGAAACTGGTAAGGCCTGAATAAGACGTCGGCTTGTTCACATCACAGGGAAATATAAACTGAGGTCAAGAAAGCCACAACATCTGGAACATGAGAAAAGGATTTACTGTTAAGGGCTTAATGAACTCTGAAAATAAAGTTCTCAACTTTGCTAATTTGTTTGGGCTTCAAATAGGAATAAAATGTGAAGCTGGAATAAGGTTTTATGGCTCTCCTGAAGAAACAAGAACTACATCTGAGCTAAAATTAGCAAAGCCCAATGACAGTAGGAAGAGTGTCACTATTATTCAGCCGACATTGGAAGAAAATGCTAAATTGTAACTGCTAGCAATTTATGTGCAAATTATTGTGGGAAAAGAGGAATGATGAACTCTGGGCTCAGAGGGGGGATGGGGTTGGGTGGAAATGTGCAGGTTCTTGCAGGTAATAAGGATCTGGCTGATGCCGTTCACCCAGGACCAGATGGGTGAAAGGATGCATATGTCCCATCATCTTAGCTTGAATTAGAAGTGCATATGACTACAGCATTTTGATTCAAACTGTGAGCTGTTTTCATGGTGTGCAAAGAAGAGACCCATTCAGATGAGACAAAAGCTGGAAGATACACATTTAATGCACTCCAGGCACTATGTCCATGGGAACCAGACAAAAATTAATTCAGGAAAAGCCCTTCCACAGTGCATGTAAAGGGAAGGTGGCAGATCCTCAGCACTATTTTGTTCTACACATCTGCTCCAACTTTGCTGCCTTGTGTGCTAAAGTAAATTGTAGTAAAGCTGTGTCATTTGAGAAGTTGTCTCCATATACTTCTTAGGTTATTTCTTTGCAGCATCTCATACCTGCAGGCATCAGTTCTTTCCCTCATTCCTCTTAAAGAATATCATTACAAAAGTCTCCCATTAGGCTGGAGACAAGAAACTGAGGACACAGATACAGACTGTTCCCAGGGCACATCATAGCTTTACTGCAGTGATGTGCCCAACAAACAAGAAATAAAAAAAACCCCAAGAAATAAAAAAAACATTTGAGATTTTACAGCTACCACAGGGTAGAATATGCTGGTCTTGCTGCTGTCAACCAGGAGAGCAAACACGTCTCTTGCAAAGATGCCACTGAATAGATTCCAGGTCTCCTCACAATGCAAATCAGACCCAATTCCACTTAACCCAGGGAGTTTTGACTGTAAAGGGAGTGGAAATGAGAGGAGCATAGGTTCCCAGGATCAGGATCTAATTAGGATTGCCACCACTTCCCTACTTTCAGCAAGGGGCCATCATTGCCTGATAATTGAAGCTGTAATAATTTCAGTGATCCAGGCCAGGAGGTTGGTGGAAGGAGAGCACACACAGCAGCAACAGAGTGATTTCCCTGACACCATACTTTGACAAGATTTAGGTAGCATTTGCAACCCTCTTTTCCTTTAGCCATCACTATGGCTGAGTCAAACAGCTGAGGTTCACTCACCACACAGAGCTGAATGCTGCAAATTGTCTTATTCGGATGTAAAAGGGGGAGTTGAATCATAACACAACACAGTTCTCATCCTGCTCCTGCCTATGAGATCCTTGTCTTCCCATAAGTAGCAAGTACCTTTGCACTTGGGCTTCTTTTGGTTAAGCTGTGGGAGACGGGCCTGAGCAAGGAGAGAAGCAGCAATTGCTGTCCACAGGGGGAACAGCCTCCGTGGGTTTTCACCAAAATCACAGTTCTGCAGACTGGAGTTAGCAACAGTGGGAGGATAACAGTGTTTGGAGCAGTTTTCTTCAGAAAACAGCTTCTCCCCTGCAAGCACACATCTCTGTATGTATATTTTCCCTGGTGCTCAGATTATGAAGATGCCGTGGGACAGAGATCTCTGTTCTCTCTACAAAAAATCACAGCAGGTATCAACTTCATAAGGCAGAACCACATGACATCATTTTCCCACACCCTCAATTTTCTTCTGTCCTTCAAGTGCAACACACTTATCATTAACAAAAAACCCAGAGCAGCATTTTAGTCCTTTTCTACACAAGGAAAACAAACATTTCCTAGTACGTCCATTGTGTTTTGGGCTTCCTCACTGCATGGAAAATATGCAACAAAACAAGTGCAAAAACCAACACAAATATTGGTTTGTGGTGCTTTGTGGTACTTTGGAGGTATTGTTTCGGGATGCAGGTGTCCACACTATCACTTCTCCACCACAGATGGCAGTAAATGCCCTTGAACTCCACACTCCCACCTGAGAGGCACAATCTCATCAGTACCCTTATTTTCTCTTCTCCAAATCACAAACCCAGTTACACGTTATCCTCCCTGGAAGGATCTCTAAGGACATTAGCCATATTGACAACTTAAGGTTCCAGGCACCTCCAGGCAAGAGTTATTTCTACTTTTTCAAGAACAAAACACCTCAATAATCTCATGCCCAGGACAGGCACCAGGAACCTACAGAAGGACTGAGAAAAGAGCTTGAACCTCCAGGCAGCCAAATTGTCCACAGCTATCCTTGTATTTGGGCTGGTGCAAACAAGGACTTCATGTAATGAGCTCAACAAGCCACCAGACGTCTGACCTGTCCAAAAGCTGCTCATGCCATCAGTGGAGCCATGAAACCACTACACCTGAACAGCCTGTTTCCGTAACTGACCATGCTGAGCAATAATTTCACCTCCAAGAGATATATGGGGAATGAGTTTCACTTATTTCCTTCCTTGAGGCTTCCCCCATGGAAAGCACTTGGGGAAGAGCTGTCAATGACACTGCTGCAGCTGGTAGGTGGTCTGTGGGATGGAGATCACAGGAGAGGCTAAGTAGCCGGGAAAGGACAAGAAGCATCAAAAGCAAATTTCACTCAGAGCAAATCCTGTAACACCAAGCATACAGACAGGTCTCTTCCTGTTCTACAATTGACTGTAAAATCATTGATTTCCAAGAGAAAGAGCATTAATTCTTCAAGTTAAGAGTAGCCTCACATCTGTTTGCAGTACATATTTCAAGGTGACTATGGGGAGGAAGGAAAAAGCCCACCACCCAACCTTACATGAGTTTAATACAACTATTTCCAAGCATATGCTCATAAAATATTATTTGGGGAAGATTAACTGAAGTGTTGATGAAAAATATAGTGTTTGTTTGCAATGCCAAGAAGGTTAGTCAGAGCATCCAAACTTGAAGTGATTCCCTTCTGTTCCTGTGCCGACGGTGTGTTTGACTGAACAGGAGCAGGTTCTCCACCCTCCCTTCTCCTCCCTGCTTAGGAAAAAATGGCAAAAATTGACCATTAGCTGGGGATTAGCTCATACATTAAATAATGTTGTAAAATATTTTTATGGCGCTACTTCTAGTGGTTTTAAAGATTGCTATTCAGGACATCTAAAGCTCAGCGTAAAAGATATATATGCACCTTTTTTTTTGTGGGACAGGAGCGTTACCTTTAAACACTACAGATTACAACTGATTGCAAAAGGCAAAACATTGACATTTACAGTGAAATTTTCTTCTCTACTAAATACAAAATTTCATAAGTATAATCACCTCATAATAATTACCTAATCCTTATTATTTTGCTTTTAGAGTATTTATTTAGGCTTGAGTTACTAAAATTTCAAATAGTACGAGGCCTGCTGTCATGACTCTTTATCCAAATGACTCGTAGTCTCTTGTAAACAGTTCTGTGATCTGATTTCCATTGGGACAAGAGTGTAAAAGGCCAGGGATTTGTGATGGATTTACACATATACTGTTTCAGTTAAGTTACCAAGGTTGACTTAACAGCCCTTTTCCTCAGTCTTAAATACATTTGCCACCCAGCCTTTTTATACCATGTTCAAGGAAAGCGGTGATATGATTGCAAAGGGTGCTTGAACTTCCTTGGAAACTCCAATTTACATTCTTTCAACCAGCAGTGGGAATTTTAAATTTATTTATTATTTTTTATTGAAACGAGCTTTGTGGAGTTGCTGAAAAACCAATTCCTGCTACTGCGCACATGGGTGAGACACAGATTTCTTTGAGGTTTGAAAAGGTCATTCAAGCTTCAGAAAACAACAGAGAACAACACTCACAACTCAATTGTATTGCAGATATTAACCTAGCCTAGTTCTCTGAAGTCCAAGTCAGGAAAAACATATCAGATTACTGACCCACAATAATAGATCTTTTTTTTTTTCCTAAAGCAAATCTCATCCAGACTAAATACCAAACAAACAAACATTAACACCCTTTGAAGGCTTTGCTACCTTCTCAGGAAAGTTCAAATAGTTTGACTTGTGGCGGTTGTGCAGAAATGTACTGATAATAAAGGTAAACGAAACTCATGGTTAATTCTCAGGTCTGAATGACTGGTCTGATTGTCTTGTTCACTTGGCAAACAGTTTCTTTTCGAAATGTTATTGCAGCCACAGACATAATTTCTCTAACACTGCAGAAAGAATCAGATTAAAATATGATACAGAAGCAGCACTTACCTTGGGCTGATTAATATGCTTAAGCTGTTACTGTGCCACCAAGCTTAAAAGCATAAAGATACGCTTTTCTACACTAGTCTATATATATTGATACCTCTCGTGTGCCAGGAAAACCTCTTTGATTAGTCACACTAAACCATTGCTTAAGTGCTATGAATTTCTCAGGCCTGCACTTTCCATAATCAAGTAATAAATTCTGGGACTGATCATAAGCCATGCTGTCTCTTGTAGGTGACATGCAAGGAGATTCATCTAGGGTTTCTTTAACCAGAGGAAAACTAAGACATCTAAAGTAATTAAAAATGTATTCTACAACTCATAGCAAAATTCATTTCAGAGGTCACAAACACAGGCTGAAAGCTATATACCGCTTTGTGAAGAGGACCTGACTCTGGTTTGGGAGGGATTTTTGTTTTACCATGAACTCCTGCCCAGTTGGATCAGCCTCTCAAAGAAACCCAAAACGTTCAGCAGGCAAAACCAAAGTGCTATTGAAATGAAGATAGTTGTGGTTTTATTCTTTGCCTTTCACAGACTGACAGCAACTTCTTGAGGAGGTGCATATATGCTGATCTTCAGTCCAGGAGTTTTCCTCTACCTGTGTGCCATCCCTTGGAGATCTAACAATCAGCTTTGAGCAAGCGGACATCCGAGCCAGACTTTTGAACTTGAATACATGAAATATATGAATATATGAAACCCTAAGACCTACAGAGTATTCTTCACTCTGCTTCCCTAAATGACAACATTCTTTAAAACTGTGCATGAAATTGAATCTAATTCTTTTGTACTCGTGTTACCATACGCTTGGCTTAAACATTGCGTTTTTAAGCCAAAATGCAAAGTTAATCTATCATAATGCCCCTCCAGGTGAGATTTATTATAGATCACTTTCTAAAACCCGCGTGTTCTATGTGCATGTGCATACCATATTCATCTTATTATTATCCAGTTGAAAAATTCCCAGTGTGTGCAACGCCTCAGATATAATAGCAGGCATGCCAACAGAATATGACACTTATGCTAATCTGCACCCCGCTGTGGAAAAACATACACAAGGATTCCATTACCACATTCATTAGGCTGCAGTGCACTTCATCTTGAATAGGGATTATGAACTATAATAGAGTGAAAACAGTTGATTGAATCTACTTAGCCAAATCTCTATGACATTAGCCAAATATTTCGGTGTGAGGAAGAGGAGGAGTTGAACCTTCTCCTGCCTTTGCCCCATCTCTCTCCAGTACTTTGGCTTGGATGGGGAGTTCTGAGAAAGACAAGGTTATGATGGCATTTTGAGCTAAGACAGTGTTTAAATATTCAAAGTGCTGCGCAAGAATTAGTCCAGAGCAATGTGACACAGATGCTGTTGGGTCTGGTGGGGACTTTCCAGACACATGAACTATCTCTTGTTTTGCACAGGTTCTTCTAAACACATTAACAAACTCTTCATGCACCTGTTACATGGATTTTTGGCACTGATGGAGATCTCCAAGCTGACAATACATGCAGCAAAACCTGCCAGTGACGACACTACGCCACTGAAACAGTAATCACATTCAGATGAAAAAAGATGTTGTCCAGTTCTGTGCTCAAGTTTCACAAGTATACTTTGAGTGTATATTCAATTTTTGGTTCTACACAATACAGTTGCTGCCTGACAGCTTGCCTTTCTTGGCAGAAAACTCAACTCCAACTATTTAAAATATTGTCAGAAATAATAAAGACCGGAATACAAGTTACCACTCAAGAAATGTTTTGGAATTTAGTTGTGCCCAGGAAAAAAAGAAGAAAAGATGGAATGAAGCCGTCCCTATGTACTAGAGTCAAAAAGAGATAATAAAAACCTTCTGTGGTTCATATTTAGTAATTTATGGGACTCTCTTGTTTATATACATCCCTTTAATGTAGCAGCTAAACAGGAAGTTCCTGTTAGCAGCAGCACAATGTAACTGAAAGAACGGCTGAAACTCATGATAGAAACTCTGCTGCGTTCTTTTCTTTCAGTTAAAAAGCAAAGGAAAAGAAAAATAATAGAAAAACATGGAAAGCATCATTTAGCAACCAAATATATTTAGCATGTCTAAACTTTGTTTTCCTTCCATGCATCTGACTCACATTGTACGGTACTTACTCAGGAGCATTTGCTAAGCTCAGTTATCCCCCAAGTGATTCCTGCTCCTGCTGCACTGTCAACTCTTTTTCCATCCAAGTTTTGGCAAAACTGGTGGCAGCTCCAGTCGGGACAGACAAATCTAGCATCAGCCAGGACCAGCCGGAAGAGGGGACATCCCTCCACTGCCTGCCAACCTCACAAGGAGAAGCTGGCATGAGACAGCTAGCTGTTCCCTCCTAAAAACACAGGGATGGGGAACTGGGGGGATAAAGAGCTCTTGCAGGTGCTCGTCTTTACACCTTCTCCTGACTGGTGATGATGAAGAAGCCAAGAAAGAATACAGGTAAAAGTATGAGTATAACCCAGCAATAGCCAGAGTTGATGAGAAGGTTGGGTAAAAGTAGGATTTGGTTGCAGAACTCATGGAAATAGAAAGGTGACAGAAATTTGATGGGACTTGGCAGTGAGAAAGCTTGGAGAGACCAAGCTAGTGTGTAGCGTGTTGTGGGATGAAATGCTGAACCAGTTTGGAGTTTGGCAAGGAAGAATGAATTTCTGGGCAAAAAGCAGTTTATACAAGGGTGAGACATCCACCATCACGTTAATCAATGTGAGTGGGAGATGAGGCAACTAACACAGAGGCTGTGGGGGTTCAGGACGTATCATGGCAGGGCTTATTGCTGGTGTTACTACACTTCTGTTTTTTCATAAAATATCTCATGTATGGAATTTTGGAGCCTGTGGCGTTAGCAACACCACCAATGGAAATGGCAACAGGGTCCAGCTGGCTTCAAAAGTCCCACTGGATTCTGGATTTGGCATTAACCTCTGCAGGTGAAATCCGTTTTGCTGGCATTACTTATCCAATTTTCAAACTCTTGACCAAAAATAAAGAACTCGGAGTCTGTACTCACATCTTACCTCAGGAAGATGCTGAGTGCTGTCTAAAAGAATGACTTCAGTAGAAACTAAGGTCAGTATTTTGTGGCATCAGGTCTTTTGAAAAAAGGCTTGGTCTTCATGGAAAAAGATTTATTACTACCTTCATAGGGAACAGCAATGTGGCCTGTATAAAATATCCAGAGGCAGAACAATCACTCTATAAACTCCTGAAGGAAATGTGACTCCCAGGAACAGCAAGAGGAAAATAGAAATTTCACTAAATTTATAAAGCACTTTATTTACTAGAGAGAAGGAACGTGCTCAGGGGATGACTTTTGTTTTAGTTCAGTTGAGGTCCAGCTTCTATTTTTCAACTTTGAAAGGTAAGTGGGAGCATCAAACAGGTTGAACGAGGCACTGTTTTCTTGCTACAGGAACATGGCCCTTTGCACCGAGATTGTAATACAATCCATCCTCTCTGGGACTGCAAATGCTGCAGTGCAAAACTGTGTTTGAAAACCTCTTTTATCATTCATCGTCTCCAGACTGAAATCATTTTTGACAACCTCTGCAGAAAACAAGCAGCTTTCTGGCTACTGGCGAGCCGATTAAAGGGAGGAAACACATGTTCACTGTCAGACAGAGCCCCTGGAGAAAGCATTGACAACCTTTTAACCTCCTTTCCCAGTGAAAGTGCCCAAATGTTTCTCTGGAACAAAACCCCAGCATTGTTTTAAGCATCTTTTCATTTAATGCACTATATTTTTCAAGATATGTTAAGAGTCAGAGGAATTCCATTTTAACGTGGAGGTTTCACAACCAGTTCAATTCCCATGCAAATGGTCATATAAACAACTACTAAGGGGGAAGATCTTTTTATGAACTTTTTTATTCTCTTTCTTCTTTTTTTTTCTTTCATTTTCCTTTTTTATTTTCTTTTTTTTTCTTCCCCCTTTTTTTTTTCACTGTCTGACCACAGTTTAAATACCAACACATTGAAAAGTTCACTAACCTCTACAGTGACTTCTCAAAACAAGCCAAAAAGCCGCAGGAGTGAAATTTTCTGAGCAGTAGGAAGGCTGACTAGCAGACGTTATTAGCACTTTGAGCATTCAAATCTGGCCATGGAAACTTTTGTGAGTTACAAGATGCTGAGGCAGGAAGCACCACACATTACTGATGTATTTGTTATCAAGGGAACTAGTTTCCACTGTATTTAATCATCAGCAACAGGGGAAAATAAATTTTCTTCTGAGAAGTAAAATGAGAATTTTTATTATTGTTTCTTTTTTCTTTGTTTCTTTCTGTCTTTCAATTTTTCTTAAAAGAAAGTGCTTTCAGAGCAATTGGTCTGGCTTGCTTTGTAGTTATAAACGTCCACTCAGAGGTTGTTTAACATTTAACCTTACTATTTTTACCTTAATATCAGCAGCTGGAATAGTTCTGTCTGTTTTGATAAAACAAGACTTTTTTCCATGTTGCATATTTGCTTTTACAGCTGAAAGGAACTGTTCCAGCTGAAGTAGGTAACTATAAAACTGCAGTGGTCTAAGCCGCCTGGGAGAGGAGTAGATTATTTGATTAAATGTTCCTGTAAGTAACTGCACAAGGCACTGACCAATAATACACAGTATTTGCTAATGAAAGATAAAAGGCTGCAAGCTCTGCAGGTACAATGTCCCACAGGGATTTGCTATTCCTTCTCCAAAGACCTTGTTCTAGCCATGCTCAATAGCTCTGCTACCATTTAATTTGTCTCGGTTTTCACATGGATTATGACTTGGCTAATGATAGTTGTGGTGGGGAAAGAATTTCAGAGCAGGAGGTTGGCTTCCTCAATGTTGCTCCAAAAGGACTTACTCCTTTTTGGCTTTTTTAATTTCTCTTTTCTTTCTTCGAAAATAGCCTCATTCCACCAACAGAGCTCAAAACGTAGCTGCTGATGTTTAGATGGCAGCTTTACATGCTTTTTTGGGCACGGCAGCTGTTCATGCACTAGGGTTTTTGCATTGCTCTTCATCACACAGGCAGCGCTTTAAGTTGACTCGCTGGGACAAGTGGCACAGAAGATGTTCTGCCTGACATTCTCTCTCCTGGGTCCCCACTTGGCTAAACCTACTTAGGTAACTGGAGAAGGAGGATGTGAACCTAGCTCTACAGCAGTGTTCTGCACAAGACTGGAAGTCGGTGGGCCTTGTGCTTCTGAGTCATTTAAATGCCTTTGGAAAAAGGCCACCCATGGAGGGAAGGTATGCGTCAGCTGAGCACCTTGAATCAGGCAGTCAAACAATCACTGCTTTCTTCTGACCCGCTCCTGTCCTACCCTGGCAAACATTCCTATTTAATGCATCTCCCACAGTTACAGGAAGCAATCTCATTCTTATTTTAAGACAGACACCAGCCTTAAAGGAGGAAATTTCCCTGAGAACAGAGTTATAAAAGCAAAGGAAGCAATTCCTCAATGTTTCTCCTTTCCAGGAGATGCCCGTTGCACAACTTTGACTGTCCTCCCATATCCAAGAGTTTCACAGCAGGACCTGACCATTAAACAAGTCACATTTTTCACCTTCTTCTCCGATCCAAAAGGGGGCCCTCCCCTCTTTTGAACTAGAGAATAAGAAAATCAGCTCCCTTCCACAAACTTGTGAAATCCTTCAGAACAGAAGCCAGGAGCATTTGCCAAGAAATAGCTCTGAGAAAACTTGGTCAAAAATATAACACAACAACAAATAGTAATAGCCCTTAACATTTTTAGCTGAAGATCATAACATGCTTCTTAAACGAGGTAAATATCATTACACCAATTTTGTAAGTGGGAAAGCAGGGACAGAGAGCTGAAGAATAGCCTGAAGACAGCCAGTTGGTGGCAGGGCTGGAAATGGATCCCAGACCCTCCTTGTCTCTGTCCCATGCTCCACACCTCCCACAACACACTGCTTGCACGCAACAGCCCCATGCAATTTAACTTTGGAGGAAACATGACTTTATCCAGGCTGAACTGTTTATCACAGGGTATGAAATGCCATGGATGAAGTTACTCTTGTAGTAAACTCTGCTAATTGTGTTCAGCCAAAATCACATGCACGGCTACAGATAAATGTAGAAAAAACAGAGTTTACCCACTGCTAATTTAAGCATATATGGCTGACCCTTTTCTATGCAAAAAACCCCCAAGCAGGTGAGTTTATTATTTACTCAGGTGGATTCTTCTATTTGCCCACTGTTCAAAGCTTATTTTCTAGAAAACAGTCTTCTGTCTTGATTTGAAGAAGCAAAAAAAAACCTACCCCGTCACAATGGAGTTTGCTTGAGCAGTTATTCCAGGAGTGCTTACATTCCCAATTTACATTTGTCTTATTTCAGCTTCCTGACACTGGTTTTGTTTTGCATCATTTATCCACCAAATCAAACAATTCTGTGTTGCTTGGTACTTACTTCCCCCCAGGAGCTTCTTCAAGTTAAGCCACCTCTCAATCTTCCTTTCTGCAAAGTTGAGCAGGGGAAGTTCTTTATCACTATCAGGTTTTCCTACAGCTACATACTGGACTCTACATATGAACATTCTTTTCAAAGGTAGGAATCCAAACTGTGTGTTCTGGTGTGAGCCTCAGCAATGCAAACTACCAGTAAAAGCACCTTCTGTATTTCATTTCCATTTATACATCCAAGGATAGTGGCGGTGATTGCTGCTACACCATCCTGCTGGGGCTTTGGCTGAATGCTATAACATCTGAATACCTTTTTTTTTTTTGAGTCTAAAAACTCCCCAAGGCAGCTCCGTTCTTTTGACATTGAAATACATTTGCAAACATCTTCTAATTGGTGTAGGCTAGCAAGAGACTGAGTCTACTTTAAATTATTTCTCCTCCTCGTCATTATTTACTGGTGTAAATACAGAAATAATTCATTGTTATTACCTCATCATTATTTACCAACATAAGTGTATAAATAATTCAGTGATATTCATATCATTATGTATAATACCATGAATTATAGGAATAAAAAGAATCACAGTGGTTACCATTAAAAAGTCAACATTAATCAACGTTTGCCTCAAAGTTCTGCAGGAGATAGCATAGTCTGCTCTGCCCTCAGAATAGGAAATAAGTGTGGTACCTCAGATACCACAGTATGGTAACAGTTGGCAGATGTTGCTTCTAAAATGGTAACCACTGCAACTAGAAATTTAATTGGAAAACGCATTGTATCATGTTTGTTTAGAAAAATGGAAAGCCACAGTTATTTAGCACTCACCTAAACCATCAACCACAACGTCTTCAAACAAATCAGTCCGGAGAGACTGCTCAAAGTGTGACCAAATACTTCTGAAAACTTTCCACAGAGCTGATTGAAATACTTCTGTCAAAACCTTCTGTTTAGATGGTAAATTTCTGGGGAGGGAACAGACCAGCTTTCTTTTGTTGTTAGGCTTTTTATTTCAAAGGCAGAGCTATTAAAACAAAAGAGAAAAAGCCAGGAATAAGTTCTAATTTCTATTTTTTGTAAAGATTAATCATTTTGAAAGTAGCTGTCATGTTTTGTCCCAACGCACTCAGGCTGCTATTTTATTACGATGATTCTAGACAGCAAAGGTAAAACATTCCATTTCTTCACTGTCCGGTATTTGACCAAGCTTGCTTATCTTGCATGAGAGATCAAGCCACTCTCCCACAAGGCTGTTCTAAATTAAGGTCTAGCACCTTGGTCATAGCAAGCAATACTAAACAACAGTGACTAATTTTTCTCTTTTTAAAAGAAGCATTTCCATCAGTTGTTATGGTCAGACCACTCTGTCTCTCCTCAGGTTCTTGTGGAACATCTTCCAAACTCCAGCTGCATTGGAGGTAGTTTGTATTTGACATAAGACTCTGGTCATTCTGGACAAAACTGTACTATCCTAAGACCATCACTACAGATCTAACTGCTATCACACCAGAAATGCAGGCTTACATACACACACACACATATATTAGCTCTTGAGCAGAAGAGGTGAAAGATCAAATGTCACAGAGACACTGATAGTTAATGGATGATCAAAACCTTAGCAAGTGCTCAACTTTTCTCTCCTTCCAAGCCATATTTTGATTTGAAATTCACATTCTGTCAACAAGAAAAAATCACCTTCCAAATGAATAGGTCATACATGGCATATATGAAGTCAGAGAATTACAAGTTATACTTCCTTAAATATTGCAGGGTTTACCAAATCACTGTAACTAATTTTCCTGTCAATTTATAGTAAGAACAGTAAAAGCTTAGACCTGCAGTACCACAAGATGACTTTGATTGAAAAGGAAAGAGTTGTTAAATTTTTTCAGCAGGAAATCAACTAAGGATGCTTAGACCGTAGATTTTAGTTCCCGTTAAGAGGGGAGGAAAAAAGAAATAAATCAGTATCCATCATTTCTTACTGGAAAAAAAACCCAAAACATCAGATGCTGTCAATGGATAAAGGAGATGCTTCCACCAAGAGTGAAGACAAGTAGTAAATTAAGAAACAATTGAAAAAAGTGGTTTCACAAGATGTAGAAATACTTAAGACACTTTTCTACCAAGTTCTAGCATAAGAATAAACACCAGGAAAAAAACCCATACATTAAACTAATAGAATATTCTATTCCCCAGGATGAAAAAGAGGCATTATCCTTCTGCTCAACTGCTCCTCTCCCACATTTCATCCCTGCTTTTCCCAACACGGAGTACACGTGCATACTAGCTCCCTTACAACTCTCAAGGTTGATGTCAAATAGTTCTTGCTATGATAGACTACCCTTAGTCTGCAGGGACCACAACCCAAAGAGACAAGGTGATGAGGAACTCTTCCACCTCATGAAGGCTTTCTAAATTGATGAGAGATTACAAAACCTTTCATCAATATTCCATACAGATCCAGCCAAAATGACCTTTTCTTCCTCTGAAATGAAAAGTGCTGCAGCAAAAAGCATTCAGTGCTTTTGTCACTTGAAAATTTTTGTATGTTCATGCAATGGGCATTGAAAACAGTAATTATCACGTCCTTTGATGATCTTCATCATAGAATACAAGAGTTCCACAAGGCACACTATTATTTATCAGATACATCAACTCTGTTTCCATAGGCAAATCTGACACTCACAGTTATTTAGAGAGGCAGCTTTTAGGTATAAACTGCACAACTCAAGGCAGGAATGACCTAACATATTAAGGGTTTGATTCAAAACATAAGCAGTGGCATCTATTTAACTGTGTTGGGATCAAGCCCTTTAAATGGCACGCGTTTATGTGTTTTTGTATATACTTCATGCAATGCAATTCTCATGTTCATTTGTTTGAAACACTAAATCCAAAGTCAGGAAAGAAAAAAACATCCTGCTGAGATGGACACTTTGGGAATTTCATGGTCTTCATGGAGACATCAAGCCACCTTGCAATTTTTCTTTGCATATAAATGAATATAAGGGAGTTGTTCGACACCTAAAAATACAGACTTAATTACTTTCACTCCAAAAGTTTCTCACAGCCTATACATACAGCTTACTTGTTCCTCCCTAACTTAAAACTTGCAGAACAAGATAGAGAAGACAAATTATTCCTCAGGCTCTTACCAAGCCTCAATACCAGTCACTTCTCCCACACCCCAGTAAAACACGTTTTTAAAAATATAAACTTTCACACAAATATGCATCCTAAAAGAAACCAAGCACTGATTGAAGTTTGTCAAAAGTCTCAATAGTTATCAAAAGTCTCAATAATAATAACTATTTTTTTCTTTTACTGTATTTCAGTTGGATTACACTGACCTACTTAGGAAAACAAGAAAGAAATAAGAAAAATTAATCAAAAGCCATCTTAAAGCTCAGAGAAACCTTTCAGTGGCTTGGGAAAAAAAACCAACCAGTTAACACCTTCCTGTATTTACACAGATCCACGCTTCCTGGCTTTCACTGTCTTTTTTCTCTTGGGTGCCCATACAACACATACCCCAACAGTGCCTAATTCACAAGCAAGCAAAGTCTTGGGTTCTACTCCCCAGTCTGACTGGTGCATGAAGCACCAAAACCCACATGGGAAAGCCTGTCTGTGAGATTTCCAGCATGGTGCTGTGGGCACTAGAAATTCAGAGGGTTGGGAGAAGCCTCAGAAATTAAACAACCAAATTACTGGAGGTTCACCTCTCGTAAATAAAAGCCCAACACACAAGTTTGTCATTAAACCTCAGAGTATGTTCTTCTGCATCTTGCCTCAAATTCAATACATGCAGTAACTTATGGGTCATTAAAATGGAAAGGCTCCCTTTCGGTCTCAAGGGCAACTGGATCTGATTATATGTGCTGCTGCACCTCAGCACAATGGGATGAGTGAAACACTGACTGTCAGCCCCAAGTCTGAATTCGCTTTCTTGCAGCATGAGCCTTACCTGAAACACAGTACTTCATGTGTTAATAATGTATTTGTTACAGCTGTCTTGTGGAATGCTTAATTAAAGTGGTATTTTGTTTCAGTTGAATAATCTCTGACTGTTTTATTGTCATTTGACATTAAATTGCAATTTGCCATGCCACATACATTTCTGCACACGTTGTCAATATGATCATAAAGGCAATGTTATTGACCAAGAACATAATACTTACTGAGCGTGTTGAGAAAACACTTGATATTTGAAGTTCTACTTTCTCTTTTTCTTGTTGTTGCTAAACGTCAGTTGCTTTGGTTTCTTTAAAGCTCTTTGCTGCCCAATAACTCCAAGTGCTAACAGAATTTAATATTCAGTTGTCATGCATGTCTCAGCACTTACTGCAGCACCCTGTGAACTGTATTCAAACCCAGATCAGTTTTTCCCTTGCATATAGATATATATGTGTGTGTGTATAATATATGAAGAAAAAAAAGGAAAAGAAAAATATACCATGGCTCAGATCACCACTTGTGTGCAGGACATCAGAGGTGGTGCTGCTCCTCTCCATACCTTCTCTGCTCCTTCTACAAAAGCCAGCAGGTGGGAGAGGGGCACCCATCACCATCACCCCCCCCCGCTCTCCTCTCAGGTCTCACATACTGAATTTAGGCTTCCTCCTTCAGGCTACATGAATCATTTCTGCCACGAACTTGTGACCCTGGCTCCGTAACGCAGTGCGCTGCTCTAGCAGGACCATACTGCAGATAATGCACAGCTACTTTGGTCTGTACGAGACCTGACATTTGGAAAGCTGCACTGAATTATCACAAGACGGTGCATATCGCAGCGCAGTTCAGTGTGCGCTGGGAATAAAACGCTTGGGTAGTATTTCCTAAATTTGGAGGAAAAAGCTAAATCCCATGCCCTCTCCTATTTCACTCTGATTGAAGAGGTAAATAAAATAAAATAGGCTTACAAGAAAATGTTGTCTGTATTAGTGCCATGTTATTTCTGCTTTACCAACAAGCTGAAAAAAGTTGTATATTTTCTTTGTATTTCCTGCCTTGGCCTTGGATATCTGGAATTGAGTTGGTGTGTTTTCTTTAACCAGAGTTTCAGAGTACTATGTTCAGTTTAGGTTAAGTTCAATTTCAGCCATATTTCTCTAAGTTTATCCATCTTAAATACAATACTGCATGAGAAGAGTTCCTCTAACAGGCAGAAAAAAATCTTACTAATGCAGAGCTAGTAGGTTACTATTGCCCAATTGTAAACCCAACCACAACGGCAAATAAGAACATCCCAACAAAGTACAGGAAACAGACCTGACCATGATGCTGCTTATATCAGCTACAGTAAAGTCATCATTAATTACTCTTTTAATGGCTCAGTTGATTAAATACTGAGCTATTATTGTCTTGTATTTATGTGTATCAGTGGAATAAATACTCAAGTTCAATTAGGGATATATCTTTTACTGCAAAGTTGCTGCATTGCCACAAGTGACTAATAATGAATATACTTTTTTTTTGACAATGGCAAAAGAAGTATTCTCATCCAAGTGGCTGGCATGTGTAATTTGATGAGTTCACTTAAATGGTTCGACTCTGGACCAGGAAAGCAAATTATACTCACTCAAACAGTTTGACTGTGGATCAAAAAAGTAAATTATATAAGTGGATACTGCAAGGCAGAAACATGTGGACACAGCTGTAGTGTCATGTGTCACAGCTTCGCTCCGTGCCAGCTGGCATCGGCACAAAGGCAGGCCAAGCCAAACAATTCCTGTTATTCATAACAGCAAATACGCATTCAAAACACACAGTGCAGGCTTTATAAAATAACTTGGTATTCAAATGGATCCACACTGTGGAATTGTTTTTTAATCACACATCGCTGTGCGCCAGGCCGATATGCCAAATTGTCCTAGTGGTCCAGAAGTTCTTGTCTTTACCCAAAGCAGTGTAAATGCAGGTCTTGGCCCACACATCTATGGGCTATTTGTACTCGGGGTTCGCAGCCTTCCTTCTGCACTCAGTAAATAGATGCGCACCCTCAGCGCATTAAATATTCAACCTTTCAATTAACCAGGATGCACAACATGCACATTTATGCCTATAGTATAATCAGAACTTCCCTAGCATAGAAAATCACACCATTAAGAAGTCTAGTTAGCGAGAAAGCAAGCAGTTAGGTTAGCTTCACAAACTCCTTCTAGCCTACATTTATATTTAGAACTTAAATATGAAATGCCAGAGGTATTCACTGTACTCCTCTATAAGGGACCTCTTCCAAGTATGCAAATAGGCTCAGCGTATCTAACCTCAATAGGGACTTCATGAAATATGCCCCTACTGATGGAAAAGAAAAAAAAAAGGAAGGGGGAGTTCCATTCAGCTCTTTTCACTGCTATTGAGACAACTTTCACTTGAAAAGTCTTCCCTGCCTCCCCCAGACACTTTCTCCTTCCCAGTGATCCAAATTAATCTTTTCCTGTTCCAGGACCCAGCCTTACTTCAGCATATCTGACGTTTTGTCACACCAAGTGAATGAAAGCTGACCACAGGTTGTGACTGAAGTCATGCAAAAATGGGAATTTTTAATAACATAAACCCCAGCTCCTCAGAAGGTGTATGTCAACATCGCCACTCTTGAAGTCCCTGGCAACCTGCTAACATACACCAGGTAACAACCTGAGAAGAATCTGAGAGTTGAAATATAGCCAAACTTAAAATAACATTGTTTAGCTTCCAAATTTCCCCTCCTTTAAGGAAAAAAAAAGACCTTGACCCCATGTTCTCCTGCAGGCAAACCCCTTGGTTCTTCTAGGAGACTCAAGTGCTTCATCTCCTCGGTGCCAGAAAACAGCGGGTGGAGGCTGGGAGCAAGCCTTTCCCTTCGAGGAAGCCAGGGTAGCTGCATTCCAAGGAAAGGGAATATTTGGATCCCTGACCACAATGCTACACAGCCTTCTGCTGATTATGACTTACTGCTGGCTGCAAGAGCTTTTGTATGTGTGCTCAACGACATCCCTCCAAGTCTGATTAGTTTGGCTAGAAAAGAGATCATACGTCTTCCAAGTAAACAAAGCAGATGTAAAAGACTCAGCAGTAACAACCCCTTGCCTGACTTCTCCACCCTTTAGCTCCTTGTCATAGATAACTGGGCACAATTTCTGCTGGGCTCAGTTGAACTCCATCTGTGGAGGTCTACAGGACTACTCCACTATCCACCTCCATGAGGATCTAGGCCCTTGCCTTTTTCAAAACCAGGCTTTTATCCGCTCCATGAGCAAGAGACCCCTTTTCCTAGGACACATAAATAACTTGCGTATAGAGGTGATGGGGAGGAATGACAGAGGTTCTATCAACTTGTTTACAGTAGCTACTCTCTAATGTCTGATGCCTAAGATTTGACAAGTAGCATTCCAATTTTTCCCCCTTTGGAAACAGAGACGAAGAAAACTACACTTACACATTTTTTATGTGCATCCTTCCATAGCCTGTGTTCTTGAAAAGTAGCCTTTTTTTTCCATCCTCAGATTCTAACTGGTATGTGGGTTAATAGATACCAGATATCTCCTATCAGGCAACATGGTTTAAATAGGCACATCATTAACATGGCTTACTTAGGCCATGTCTCCTATTGAATTAGTGGTCTGCAGGCCAGTTCCATGGAAGGGTCTGGGGGTCTGTACACCAGGTACTGAAACATCTAAACTTTGGTGTCAAATGCCTTGGGTAAAAACACCAGCTCATAGGCTTTAGCTGACCTTAATAGCAAAACTCCTGCAAACATCCAGAGGACTATTCCACACCAAGCTGCAACAGCAATAGGATGAACTCAAGTGGAAGGCTTTAAAAGGACTTTGGGACTTCGGGACTTCGGTTTAACACTTGCCCAGCCAATACTTCCGCCAGCGCTATTACCATTGACTTCAGCAGGAAGCAAGAAAAGTAAGCATCCACTCCTTTGGAAACTCTATTCCCATTTTGAGCATCCAAATCTTTTACATAATGCTTTGAAAAATGGATCTGAAATGTCTAAATAAAGATTGGACCAGACAGACAGACTGGGTACATCTCCCAGATGTCTGCAGGTGATCCTGCAGCCTTTAACGGTGAACGGCACAAGCTCATATGGATGTGCAGGTAAAGCTGCATGACCAGTTCTCCTTTTTGTGGGAGGAGGGAAAGGACAAAGTACCAGCTGGGAGAGGTGGTCAGCATAGAACCAAGATAATCCTCCTTTTTCCAACGTTACTGACTTCAGGTATCAATAAAAGAGGGAGAGGTATTCACTTGCTGTTCTTTTTAAATATAGTTTTTTTTCATAACATCTCTCAAATTTGCATTATGCTAAATAATGAAATTGAGTTCCATGTAAGCCAACAGATGTTTCAGAAACAAGGTTTTGGGTTTTTTTTTCAGCTCACAAGCAATTGCTCACAGATGTTACCTGCCATACCCAAGTGATTCTGTCGGACCTGCTGTTTTGTACATAAAGTTAGTGATGAGCAAGTTAAAAAGCAGGGTATAAAGCAGGGAACACATAATTGTTATCATCTGATCTGTCAGAGCCACAAAATCTGGGGCCATCGTCCCATGTAAGGAAATCAGAAGTAGACATTTCAAGCATATTCCTGCACAACAAACCCTGGTTGAAACTCCTGCTGAGCCTGTTTATGACAGCATAATCTTCTCCAAAACCAGCTAATATAAAATTATATTTTTTTTATTTGGTTGTGACATGGTAGTCTGATAGCAAAATCAGATTGACTGCATTGATAGCAATACCTACTTAACAGGAGAGGGGGCACACATAAAAAAAAAGGCAACAAAATCTTGAAAATGCCCTGCTATTCCTTTTTCTCCATATTCAACTGTAATAGCTTTACTGAGCTGTGAAAAACATCTTTGGAATAAAGACATATTGTTACAGCCCCTGAACTGGCAAACAAATGCTTGTACAGAGTGTTTAACGTGATGTAAAGTGATGGCAGGGCTGCAGTCACAATATTGAGCTAGATCTACGCTGTTACAAGGCTCATTCAGCATGATAGCCTATGGATCAGGCTGCATCAAGCCCAAGCCTACTGTCCTGCCTCAGTCACCAAAACCCTGTGTGGATATCTCTCATGTCACAGGGTGTGCGTAACACTGAGAAAGGAGAGAGAAGAAGCTTTGATTCCTTCCCTCTACTAAAATGAAAGATGCACGGGGTATTTCCCCACCCTCCCATTGCCTGTATGAACAACGATGTGAATGGATGTTGATGGTTTCCTCTGGGAGAGTGTAAATTTAAACTCAGATCAGCACCAGTCATGACACCAGCTTCATACCTCCTCTAGGAACAGAAGATATTTTATTTCTGATTAAAAAAAAGATGAAAATTCAGAAGTTTTCTGATTATTTCTTGCTGCTTATTTTCTGATCCTATCAATAACAGTCTATTCTTAAAATACTCCTGGATAAAACAGGCTCACCCAAGGTCTGCATTACACAGGTAAGGAAGCAGAAAGCCAAGTGAGGTACATTTTGTTGTCCTGAAATGGCTGCAAAGATACAAAGTGCCTGAATATGGCATCATAAGGGGGGTGTTGGCAGTTTGGATTTAGACCCTGTAGCTCTACATATTTAGGGGACTAAGCCAGGAAAGCCCTTAAGGAAGACAATTGTTTTTAATTGCATAATATTCTAGAGGCTTCTACAACCTCTTGGGTTTTGGATTGGTTTCAGTGGAAAGGATGTGCAGCTAGCATGGAGCATTTCTGAGCAACACAGATGTGTCAGCCACAGAGATCCAGCTGTGATGACCACAAAAGAAGGCAAGACAATCAAAGTATTTACCAGCTATGTTTGCTCATGTATTTCCTTTAATTCTATGGTATTTGCCCTTACAATTACTTGCCTGGCTTTGAAGAAGTGAGGCTGGGGATGCAGCCCTCAGTAATAGCTGAAACAGTGATGGGACCTTCAGCAGTCCCCCCTCTTAGGTGCTCTCCTACCAAGCAGCCTGACAGCTCCAACCAACTTATGTCTAACTGACCAAATCCTCCATCCCTTCTTGCAAATTCACCTTTCCCTCTGTCTAGCTCCCATAACTCTAGAGAGTTTAAATAGTATCACCAAAACATAAAAAAAATCCCTCAATTAACTTCATGCTTGCAGCCACGGTCTTGATATATCGAACCCTTTCTCCTGTTATTCTTACTGGTTTTGATTGAAAACTGGAGGTGGTCTACAAGTATATACTTGCAGAGTGCTTCAGATCACACAAATTTGTCTACAGTGTTCTGCTAAGCAGTAATACATGATAAATGTAGTCTCTATCCCCATAAAGCTATCTCCTGTTGCAGTTTGTCCTGTTTTCCTTAGTTGCAAAATATTCTTTCTTCTGCTCAAAATTCTTCTAGGAGGAGGCTGAGCTTTTTCTCATAACTCAAAAATGTGTTTTAATAAGACTTAAAAACCCCTAAGAAACTGGGTAGCATTTTCTGCAGAAGCTAATGCTTTAGGGTGTCCAAACCTACACGTGTTGATTTTAAAGACGACTGACGCCCTGGCATTTTAGGAAAAAATTCCACCTGAAGCTGAGTACCTAAAACCATTAGCCAACACTCAGCAGTGAGAACAGAACTTTGCTTTGCAAAGGCAGTCTCAGAAAAGCACTTGAGATTTGAGGTGGAAGAGACCTTGGTGAGAACCGCTCAGTAGGTAACTGGAAGAGATCTGCATGTTGAGTTTGGAACCAAGATAACCAAAGCTCTCAAACCCTCTCGTTGGCAGGTCTGATATGAATCCAACCCAACAGCTCCTACTGGTACAGACTTGGAGTCCCTCTGTGCTATATGGGTTTGCTCACTCCCTACTGAAGCGGTGCAGTGTGGGCATCCCATCCAGTGCACTCCTTCCCCAGGAGTAACTCAAGGCCTGACAGCCAGTGAGGTCACCCCCAGTCTCGCCAAAGCCTGTATGCCATTACAATGAAGTAATAATGTATTTATAACACACCTAACCACTGATGGCTTCTATTCCTGGTGGGTTTTTTTTTTTCCACCCCCTCTCCTGCATTTGCACAGATGTTTTTTGAGAACTGGTCTCCAGAAAGAGCCCTGCAGAAAACAAGCTCTGTCTGTTGATTCTGGCTGGCTTCTATAACGATAGTTGTTAGCACGCAGGATTTATGTTTCAAATATCATTTTAATTTCTCGGGCTGCATTTTTAACCACAAAATGTTAATTCAATGGTGTACTATAAATGCTGCAGCTCCTTTATAAAAATGTAGGACAAGCTGTTTCTAAGGAAATATTCCGAGAGTCTGATTCACAGAAATATAACTCTCATATATTTTCCATGGAATTTGCTCTGAAATATGTGGAATACATTCTATGATAAATTATGTACTTTTGTGATTCATTAAATCCTCTCCCTGCTCACGAGTAGCAAGCTCTTCATTAGACACAAAAAAATGCAATCAGCCAAAACCAGCGACATTTTCTTTCTTATCATATTCAGTGGATGCTCTCAGTTTTGATCTTCAAAAAGAAGGAAAAAAACCCGCCCTATAAAAGCATTTAGGGAAAGCACATAAGTTAAGCTGGCATCCAGCTTTCATTTACACGAAGGCAAATTAAGGATATCTACACAAGTAATTACTTCCATGTTCAACTGAAGGAGTTAGAGCTCAGAATGACTCTCATAAAAATTACAGTGATTATTAGGAATGGATGACTACTGAAAAAGACATTTCTAGCATATTCACTCTGGTGTTATTTTTCTTTTTATCACTTTGTCCCAGCAACTCTAACGCTCCTTTTGTGCTTCCTACCAGTGCACATTAACCTGTGATGTGGCTTCACTGGCATGCATCTTCATGAAAAGAGAGTTTTAAGGTGTCACCTGTGATATTACTCATGTGCCATTTCAGCTGGCATGTGTTCACATTAGAAGCATGTATCTGACAGCCAATTAGGGAGCAGAAAAATATATATCGTGTGCCTTATTTGGCTGATGATATTTAAACAACTATAACTAACTAGCTTGGCTAACAAAACCCCACATACCAACCTGCTTGCAGTCCCTTCAACAGCATGAATGATCCCCTTTGCCCTTGCTAGGATTACAGATATGCTGAAAACAGATATTTCTACACTCAGGCAGACTTCAACTCTCACCTGTCCTGCACCTTTTTCCCAATAAAACAATTTCTCCTCAATGCCAGTATCACCAAAGCTTAGTTCAAACCAGTTTTCTTCTTAATGGAAGTAACACCTCTGAAATATCCCTTGTCTAACTTTCTACACCCTGTTGCCATTCATCTCCATGAACGCCAAAGGCAGCAGCCCTATGGTGGCTTGCAAACAGGGAGGCACCTGGTAGTGCCACCCTTGAGCAATGGACTGGGGCAGCTCAGGATCTGGCCATTGAACTCTACTGGGTGTTTTGTGCACAGTCTGCAACTGTAAAACAAAAGGGAAAGAAGAAGGAATGGGCAAAGTGGCTTCTATTTTGAAGGCAAGACCCAGACTGGAAGTGCCCTACAATCACACACTTTGTACTGAGAGCCAAGATGCATTCTCTCTGCACAAAGGAAAATAAGAAATATAATTTCACCATTCTTTTTAAATGTCATGTCCCAGCATATCAGACTCATTTCATCTTCAGATCATCCCAACATGCTCCATTAGCTACCAGAAGATGTGAGCCAACGTTACCACCACAACAAACTCCCACTACAACCATATAATTTCAATTCTTCACACATTTTCTTCCCGTGCACACAATGCCTTTGGTAGCTCAGTAAAAGTCTCCTCTCTCCAGTCCACTGCCACGGGCTACCAGGCTGAAACAAAGCTCAGTTTCAAAGCTGAAGCATAATGACAAAGCAGGAGGGAAAGCATAAAAGAAATAATCGGCAATAGCTGTGCCTGTGTCTCCAGAGGTTCTCCTGGCTGAGGACTCGACCCAGGGTGGGCCATCAGCTCTGCTGCCCGTCCTCCCCATCCTTCTGGGACATGTGGCATTGAAATGCCACCTCTTAAAGAACCTCATGGTGAAGCAGGCAGGCTGCCAGCCCAAAAAACGTCAACATGTGAAAACATCAAGGCCCTTGCAGTGGAGTTTTCTTTTGTCCCATTTCTGCCTCTGCTAATACAGGTTGGGAAATGGGCCGTTTGAATCGATGATATTTGGGGCAGGAATCAGGCTTTGTTGTTGTTTCGGACAGTACTCAGTGCATTGGGATCATGATGCCCAAAGTATGAACCTTTACAGCAAAATATACAGGACTCATAAGACCAGCAAGAGGCATAAACCAGAAGATTTCTGACTGGGGAAGAAGGAAAGAACTAGCAGTATCCCTGCCAAATAATCTCTATTCGACAAAAAAGAAGCAAGCAGCTAGTTTCCTAGATAGGAGGGAAAAATAATGGCTGAATGCAGATGTGGTTCAAAAGTCAGATTGTAAAATTACCTGTAAAGAGCTCTAACAGAAAGGAAAGGGCAGAAGGAGAAAGAAAGGGCCGCAAGAGGAAGAGAGGAAGAACATTGTTCCCCTCTGGAGAGAATTTCAATACAAATGATGTTTCAATTTCCCTTCTCCCTGGTGAACCCAGCCCTGACTTTTCACTCTCTGCGCCTTCTCCAGTCACTCACAGTCGTACAAAGCCAAGCCACAAAGAAGTAAAAATGCTCTCAAATTTGGCAGTATTTTACACCCCTGTGGTTAATGCAAAACAGAGTTGCAAGGTTGACCACTTCTTTTTTTTTCTCATGAGAAAAAACACACACATCTTACCAGTGTAACCACCTGTTGTGATTCCCACTTTGGACAAAAGGAATGCCACTACTCTGAAATAACACTTACAGGTGGAAAAACAGTCTCAAAGAACATCAGGTTGAAGAGGGTGCCACCAGTGTGGCAGAAGTGTCTGTAGGATTTCTCCACTTCTCCCTCCATTATGTTCCAAGACACCTTTCTGGGAGATCAGACTTTGAAGAGCATCCCCAACAGCTGGTTTTAAGTGCTATTAGCCTCTAAATAGGTTTCAAGACATGAAGGTGTGCAGTGTGCCCTGCTATGGTGCCTTAGGTGTTGTTTGGTTTGGGCTTTGTTTTTCTGCCCTCTCTCTTCTCATTGATTAGGCAGGTATTGATGCTCCTGGTCAGCTACATGTTGACCTGTTTCAACAAAGCCTGAGACACGTCCTAGACATCCCTATTGCTCTTAAGGCTGATGCTAATCAGTAGCCCTGGGCAGTCATAGCAATGGGGTAATGACTGTGTGTACTTCCCAAAGGAGCTGCTGTCCTAAAACCACCTCTCAAAGTTAGGTTGAGCAAACTTCAAAAGAGAGCAGGTTCTGGACATCTGCATACTGCCTATGGATATCATGCAGAGTCTGTGTGAGAAGACACAGCTTCCTACTCCTTCAGTACCATGGCATCTGTTAAATGGAGCTTACCTTTGAAAACTTGAAAACATAGGATGAGCTCCTTTTTAAAAGCACCTGAAAATGTGCCATGAACCTTCACTTCTGTATTCACCTTGGAGCAGTGGATCCATACAAGGCCACCCTCCCTCTTTTTCCTGTCTCCTCTATTCACCCATCCCTCCTCAGAATTCTGCACAATAAAATAAATTATAAAACAGAGATGTAACAAAGCTAGAACTCTTTTTTACAATGCTAAATTGAAGAGACTGGTTTGAATTTTTGCATTTCCTGAGTACGTACAGGCACCTGCAGAAGAGCATAGGGACTGACAGAACATAGAACACGTTGCCCTGAAGTGAATGCATCACAATAAAACATATTTTGCTATTGCAGTTTTCAAAAGTAACATCACAAAGTGCTTTAAAAGGAGAAGTAAGTAAAGTTTAAGGGCAAAGACAGTTTGAGGGCAAAGTCTTAAGAGAATGAGAGTCTCAGTTCCTGAAAAATTAAAATTGGGGGTGGGGGAGAGGAAAGGAAAAAAATTCTCTATCCACCTGATCCAGATTTAAGTGTTTATTTCTTGCAAAAGCAAACCAAACACACAGAGAAATTATTTAGCTTGAAAATGAAATGCTCCATTAGACCTGAAACAAAACATTTTGCTATAGACACTTGTGAGAAAAAGCAAATGACCTAGAATGCTTGTTTTTTCACACCACTGCTGCTGTTTTATTCTGTAGTTCAATGAGTAGAGTGACAATGCTTAACCTTCCTGTGATCCAAGGTCCCTCTCATTCTTTTCTTTCATTTCCCATCTCTTTGCAGTTTTAGATGTGCAGGAACACACATGCATGGCTTTTAAAAATACAACAGTTTCATGGAGCATAGTAGGTTTCCTATGGTCTTCAAACCCACAGTTGAAGAGCACTGGTTTGAAGAGCTCACTGAGATCTCTGAGACCTTGCCTGCCTCCTTCTTGCAAGGCACCTCTAAACAGCAGCACATTACACCCAGCTGGGGAGTATTCTTTATTATTACCTTTATTTTTAAAGTAGTGATACAAATCCACAGAAGGGATCAATGTTGGCTTCTCTCTCAAAACAAAACAGCCTGGGGATTTAAGCCACTCATCCAGGATCAAACCACACATTCAAACCATACTATGGCTCTGCTAGAGCATGATTTTGATCTCAATGTCTCTCCCACATCTTCTTGCAAAAATATCTTAACACACTAAGCTTTAGGCAGGGTTGCCATAAATTTCTTTTGCTGGGGTTGTCCCTTTGTCACCCATAATTAAATGTTCATGAAGAAAGGAAGAGACATGTTTATGGGTGAGGTCATTCATGTGCATTCATATCCCTTCAACAAGTCTGAGGAAAGTACTGTAAGCAGCAGCCAACCCTTCATTTTCTGGCAATTTCATGAAAAATATTAAGGCCAAATTTTGTTTGTTTCCTAGACAGTTTGGAATGAAATCTGTGAGTATTTTCAGAGTGACAGAAATGTCACTAATTAGCCTTCAATGTTTAAAAGCAATTCAGTTAAGTTTGGTAACACAGAGTGATGGGTTTTGAGCATTAGGGCAAGCAAGCAACTCAACACATCCTTACTGGCCCAGGCAAAACTGGAGGGGTGCTAAGAAGAAAAAAAGAAGGAAAAGGTGGAAGAGGTAAGTTTTGAGTGAATACAAGTTAGAGAGACAAGAAGAGAGGAAACTCTGCAGCAAGCCAGCTGGAGTTGGACAGAGGAGCCAGCAAGAGCAGAGCAAAAATCTGCATGGGGCCATTGCAAGGCCAGGGAACCTGCAGCAAAACCAAACCCAATGTGAGAGTAATTGATGGACCTGTTAGTGGTTCCAAACGGGCTGCCCTTAGTCTCATACAGAAAAATAGGCGCAAACCTGACATTTTTTTCCTGCTAGTTACCTGGCTCCTTAAAGCAGCAAAAGCTGCCAAACTTTTATAACAAGGGGCAGGACGTCCCCAAGACATGGGCTAGGAAATGTGCCAGGGACCAGGCATGAGAGTGGTTGCACCACCTCTGGAGATGTTGTGCTTAATGAATCCCTCGAGACCCACAGGGAAATCCTTGAGCTCTCCCCAGGTAATGCATCTTCACAACGTCCTTTTGCTGCATGCCATGATGGAGTCCTTCTGTGATGACAGGAGAAGCCAGGGTCCCATAGTGCTTGGGGAGAGAAGACCACAGCCCCATCAACTGTGCCATTAAACCATTCCTAAGCAGCAGTGACAAGGGCCAAGAGTGACATAAAAATCCCATTTTCTGGATGTATCAGTAAGTGTACTTCATCATGTCCACAGGACGCTTAGGCACAGCCGCCTTTTCCTATCCTGTTGAAAGGTTCTCCCTGAAGTCTGGAAATTCCCTTAAAACACACACACCAAACAAAATACCCACAGGAAGGTGTGATGGGCAGCAGACTAAGTTTTAGGTAAACTGACTGATTAAACAAGCAGCATGGAGCAATACCACAGCCTAAAAAGGGCCAGGGCTCTCTTCTATGGCCACAAACTTCACAAAACCTACCAGCCAACAAATAAACACAGATGAGAAAGACACAGATCCTGCTGCCTCATGACAGCACGCACGACTCAGGAACTTCCAAGGCACTTGGGGTTTTAGTGGATAAATAACCTCATGAAGGCAGCCAAAGGATAGATTACCACAAGATGCCAACGGAGCCTGAAATCTATTACCAGTCAAACAGAGTGGGAAAAGAGAAGGGAAAACTGTAGTGAACGATGAGAAAAAGGAAACAGCTATTCTGCCAGATGCAATGAGAAATCAGTTTGGCTTTACCAAGCGTTTTAATCTCCTGACACAAACAGGGAATTGAGTAGTTCCATGCTGCTCTTGTGGATGTACCGATATGTTGAACATCCCTGGAAGGAGGATTTTCTCATGTGATGTTGAGCTTGGCTTTGGCAAACATGCATTTAGTGGGAAAAGGATGTCGTACTGTCAAAGGATTTCACAGTCTAGGCCTTACTGGGTAATTAAGTGAGAGGCTCATTTCTGTATGCTTCTGCTTGAATATTATCCTTCCCAATTCTGTAATTCTTTCTTGCTTTAGCTAGACTTTTTCTTTTCCAGTACTGAAGACCCAAGAGCAGCCAAATAAATGTAACAAGTAAAAACGTAGCTTCCACTGAATCACTACATGTCCTGGGTTCAGCAGTTGCAGTCAGTTTTTCTTCTCTTTAGTAGCTGGTGTTTTGA
>NDXB01017193.1:9969-39318 GCA_002631895.1 Agapornis roseicollis
GGGGGGGCACAGCAAGGAGGCACCGATGGGGACACGAAGAGGGAGCCGAACCCGAAGCCCCGGAGGGTGCTCGGGCAGGGCCGGACACACAGACCCAGGGCCCGCGGAGGGCAGACGGACACAAGGGAGCACTCACCGGGCCCCAGCCCCGCAGCCCCACAGCGGCGGCCATAGCGGGCCGGACGCAGGGTCACATCCCGAGCTCACCGGGCACCAGCCAGTCAGCCAGCGACCCCTATCGGCCCGGAGGACCCTGGCGGGGGACTTGGAGCGATTGCGTCCGGTCTCTTGGGAGCCCTGGAGCACCGTGGGAGCATCCCGGCATTCCAGGCTATCCAGGAGCCCAAGGGAATCCTGTTGGATGGAACAGGGCAGAGCAAGGTGTTCCACGGCCCATGAATAAGGGGCAATGTGGGCAAAGGGGCTCGGGTCTCAGGGCGGTGGTTTTCATTATCGTGAGCCATCGCTTCCCCATTGCCTCAGGGCTGAAGGTGGTCATTCCCTGCCCAGCCACGGTCAATAAAGCACCTTGAGAAACAGAGTGAGGAATCAAGGCAGGAATGAACACCCAAACCCGCCCCACATGGATTTCCAGCAGGAAACTAACCCTCACCATCACCCAACCAGACCTAACCTGAACCCTTCAGAGCCATAAGAGCTGGAAATCCATCCTGAGTTGAGTGGGATTTAGGCCCCTTGCCCTGCCTGCCCAGACTGGATCCATTCTTTCCCAGCAGAAAAGCCAGCTTTGGAAGGAGGTGTTTGGCTTTCCAGGTGATTCTGTAAATGCCTGATCCAGGGGTGAGATCGATGTTCCTGTCCCTGTACAGAATCCACAGGGACCTCCTGGCTTCCTACAGCCACCCATGCTGCTGGCCACAAATGGTGCCAGCCTGGTGCTGCCCTTGACGTGCTTGGGATGGGTCTGAGATCTGGGAAAACTGAGGATGTTTCTCCCTTGTTCCCACGGGTATTACTTTACTTTAAATGAGTCTTCCTGGTTTCAGCTGCTGTGGATTGATGCGAAGGGCAGTAGCAAATCAAGCAGTAAGCATTCAGTTCACAGCCTCTGCCCATCATTTGCCTATTCTAATGAGAAGCAAAAGCAGTGAACTCCCCATTCAAGCAGTCACATAATTGATGCACAGATGCCAAAGACCACGGTGTGTGGGGTGACTCTTGGTCTTCAGGGTGCCCAGCAGGTCCCCATCACTCCAATAACCTCATCTGGAGCCCCCCCAGCCACACATCCTTCCCCACTGGTGCCAGCTCTGTGTTTAAGCTCAGGTCAGGAGCTGCTTTTCCCTTCTCTGGGAGCTGTGTTAGAAATACTTTATTTTTCTATTAGTTTTTCTATTTTATTGCTGTATTCATTTCCTGTCTTCATTGCCATAGTGCTGTTGGGCTGCCTTCGATTCCTGTTTACTGCGGGGTTGTGTGTATGGGGGGAATCTCTGGTTTCCTGCTGTCCTTAGGTTTAGGTTTGTTTGCCTTCTGGTTTCGTTGTCCTTTGCTTTCATTGCCTCAGCTGGTACCAGTCTGTGACTTGATGGGGTTTTTGCTTCCATTGCCGTCTGCCCAAATGCCATTAAATTTCACTGCAAGAAAACAAGGCAGCTTTAGCAATTAACTTTCTCCATGTTAATTGACTTCCAATTAACCTGCCAGAAATGCCTGTAATGCCAATGCCATGTCTAAAAACATACCTCGTTCCTTTAATCGATTGTGCAATCTCAGTCTCCATCATCTGCAGCTTTGTGCTCATTACAAGGAGACCCGCACTGCCAGTCACAGTTATTAAATGTAAGAAGTTCTCAGTAGTAATTAACGTGTAACCAAGTCATGTTAAATGTGTGGATGGAGCTGTGATTAAAGTGTTATTAACTATTGGCTTTGCAATCAAACTGTGGCTTTGTTTATCAGACGGAAGGAGATGGGAAGCATTCCCACCAGGAAGTGGATCACCTTACAGCTATGCACTTGGTTTGCTCCCGATGCCTAAGGACATTTCACAGCTCTTGTGGGTGCCATTGTGTCACAGAATCCTGGTGTTGGCAGGAGACAACACACACATGGGACCCCAAGGCTTACAGCCAACATGGCTGGCCATGGATGTCATCCCCTCTGCCTGTTGGGGGTGGCTGTTTGCTGCTGTCCTCCAGGAAATCAGCTTATCCAAGCAACAGAAAAGCCAGGTTTTGCTGATTTGCCTCTAGAGCTTATGCAGGCATCCTAATCTTGGCAACAGAGGTCATTTTGTGTTGAGAGATCTTTGAAATGTGTCTCAGGACAAAGACTTCTGGGCTGTGAATTATATTAGCTTGTTTGTACTAGCTACTGTAGGTAGGATTAAATACCATGGTAGCTGACTACCAGCTCATAAAGAGAAATCAACATACATAATGACAGAAGTATTGCAATTATCCAGGGGACCATCACTGAGAGTATGGAGATGCCTAACTATGGTGGTCTAGTGTGCTAAATGGTAAGTTGTCTAGATCTTCAGATGCTTAAGCACATGGACTTCGAAGACCTTGGCCTGTTCACTGTATCTCAGTATCACAGAGACTTAAGTCTCTGTGTCACATAAGGTTTAATCTGACTCCTTTAAAAAGGATATCACCTTTTTCCCAAGCAGGTATGAAGAATACATGTCCTCAACATACGAAGGACATGGAGCTGTTAGAGCAAAACCAGAGGAGGCCATGAGGATGCTCAGGGACTGGAGCAGCTCCTGTATGGAGCCAGGCTGAGAACATTGGGGCTGTTGAGCCTGGAGCAGAGAAGCTGCGTGGAGACCTCAGAGCAGGTTCCAGTGTCTGAAGGGGGCTACAAGGATGCTGGAGAGGGGCTCTTCATCAGGGACTGCAGGGATAGGACAAGGGGTGATGGGTTCAGACTGAAACAGGGGAGGTTCAGGTTGGAGATAAGGCAGAAGCTGTTCCCTGTGAGGGTGCTGAGGCGCTGGAATGGGTTGCCCAGGGAAGCTGTGAATGCTCCATCCCTGGCAGTGCTCAAGGCCAGGTTGGACAGAGCCTTGGGTGCCATGGTTTAGTGTGAGGTGTCCCTGCTCATGGCAGGAGGGTTGGAACTGGATGAGCTTTAATGTCCTTTCCCATCCAAACCACTCCATGATTCTGTGAACACGTATGTGAGCAGCTGTAGGTACAGAGACCCAGAGGATGACATTGTGAAGAGATGTGGATGTCACACTTCCAATGGCAGCTTCAGGCTGGGAATCTCTGGAGGAGGCCTTCATCCTGCAGCTTACAGATAAGTGTCTGCTTGAATGCTTTAGTGATGTTTTTATTGTGGTAAATATTTGCAGAGCTTATGGTGTGCCATTAAAGTTTATCACCTTGGATTTTTACCTTCAATGTTTGGAAAGCAGGCTGAGGAGGCAGCTGTGTTGCCTGAGTCTCAGATGGCAGAAAAGGTGCAAAACAATCTCTTTGCCTTTTTAAACTGATGTTTATAGTCAGAGCTGCTCCTACATGTGGATCTATCTAAATGTATGCGTGTGTATATGTTTCTGTAGGTAAAGTCCAGATGTAAGCAAGGTGGGTTTCATTACTGCTGCCTACATATGCCAAGCAAAGAGCTACCTACTGCACCCTGGGTGGGGGTAACACCATCCCTGCCTCCTAGGTCTGTTCCCACCAATTCCCTCACTTCCAAGAGGGAAGCAATGTTTTCCTTCCAAAGGTGGCCTGGGAGCTGCATCATCTGGGATGTGCTCCTGAAATTCCCATCGTTCTTCCAGGAAGTGGTAAAGCAAAGTCACATTCCAGCTGTTCCTGTGTTTCTGCACATTGCAGCCATTTTCCCATCATGCTCATTTGAACATTGGCTTAATTTTTAATTAGGCTCCTGTGCCTAATTGCTTGGGAAATACACTTCTTAGTAAAGATGCTGCTCCTTGCTACTTATAAGAAGGTAAAGACCTCATCACAAACCCATGTTGCATTCTATAAACGTCTATGTTATAGCTCATTAGGCTGATATCTTGAAGTCATTTTAAATAACGTGGGTTTCTATTTAAAGCTGAACGGAAGAACGTATTTCCCTTAAAAGGGACAATTAAATCATGGAAAATAATAATTTATTACTCTTGCTCTGACAGGCCAGGCATCGGTTCGATGTTGTTCAGCTAACACTGCAATGGCATTAAAAGTTGCCTTTCCCTCCCAAAACAACAAATGAGGTTTGATTTCCCTTCATTAAATGCATCATTAATTCCTCCTCCTCGTTTCTGTTTGTTTTCCCTTCCATACTCTCCTGTTCCTGAAAATTTAACTCAGGCAGCATATCCATCATATTCTTGTAATTAGGATTGGCAATATGAAGTCTTCCAGGCATTATCACTCCTGCAGGAGTGCTGGGAGACGGACAGGTCTATTTGCCTCAGAACTCTGCACTGATGAGACCCCCCTGCAGCACTGTGTGCAGTTCTGGTGTCCTCAACATAAGAGCATGGTGCTGTTGGAGCAAGTCCAGAGGAGGCCATAAGGATGCTCAGGGGCTGGAGCAGCTTCCGTATGGAGCCAGGCTGAGAACATTGGGGCTGTTGAGCCTGGAGCAGAGAAGCTGTGTGGAGACCTCAGAGCAGCTGCCAGTGTCTGAAGGGGGCTACAAGGATGCTGGAGAGGGGCTCTGCATCAGGGACTGTAGGGATAGGACAAGGGGTGATGGGTTCAGACTGAAACAGGGGAGGTTCAGGTTGGAGATAAGGCAGAAGCTGTTCCCTGTGAGGNAGACTGAAACAGGTTCAGGTTGGAGATAAGGCAGAAGCTGTTCCCTGTGAGGGTGCTGAGGCACTGGCCCAGGGTGCCCAGGGAAGCTGTGGCTGCCCCATCCCTGGCAGTGCTCAAGGCCAGGCTGGACAGAGCCATAGGGTTTAGTGTGAGGCATCCGTGCCTATGGCAGGTGGATTAGGACTGGGTGATCTTAAAGTCCTTTCCAACCCTAACTATTCTATGATTCTATGACTATGGTACACTATGGTGAGGAGTCCATCGTGCTGCCTCCGTTTACTCCTAGAGGCTTGGGTGAATTCAGGTTTTTGACTCAAGCAGCTGTTTCCTGTGTCTACATCTGGGTGTTGCTGGAAACAACATATTACTGCCCTTCACCAAGCCACAGTCTGTCTGTCCACCCTGGATAATGCTGCTTATCTCCTTTATAAAACCCTTTGAGATGTCCATTTGGGAAGTGTTGTGTAATAGGTATGATAAATTACAGTGCTGGTGTTTCACATGGGACTGGGATTCCAGCCAGCTGCACCATGCAAGGTCAAACAGTGTGTTCGGTAGTTAAGAGTCCCTAGCTGCCACCTTAGCCCTGGGGGGTTTGTTTTATGTATCCTATACTCTGCTTTCCTTTCCGACCATGGAACAAGCCTTTTCTTTTGCCTCCTTCTCAGATTGCTTTAATGGTTGTCCTCATTCTCTTTAATGATTTTAAATCACTGCTTTTGAGGTCCAGTTGATCTTCCCAAAATGCAGCTCCCTGGCTGCATCAGAATGACTCCTTAATCCCCTTAGCCTCCCTGATCACTCCGAACTAGAGTTAGATAAAGCAGCTCAGGTAGCATTTGACGTCTTTCAAGAGGCAGCTGAATGCCATAAAAGATCCATCATGCTTTCCTTGGTGTCAAAAAGGTTTTGCTGTTAAAGATTAGGGAGGCTGGAGGTCACTCCAAATGGCAATGTTGTTCACTTTATAAGCCCATTTTATCCTATCATCTGGTATTATGCTTTCAAGTTGAGTCCGTGGCATATATCAATTTCTTGCCCTTCAGTCCTTTTAAGCACTAAGGTTTAAGCACTGATTGATTCATTAAATGTCTCCAAAGTCAAACAATTTATCTTCTCCACTGTATTTTATTGTCTCTATTTCCCTGGGCCTGACTTAGAAACCTGGAGTGCAACCCTGAGTTCTGTTTGCTTAAGAATCCCTCTAAATACAGGGTATTTTTACATTCATGACAAGAGGCATCTGCCCATGCTTTCATCCAGTATTCAAAACTGCAGCGTGCCCTATGGGGATTCTACTGGTGTTTTGCTTTGCTTTCATAGTGTGGTTGATTTCCAGTTCTGATTTTCACCCTTGTTCTTTTATTCAGCCCTCATTTCATTGTTTCTCTTCATGTTTTTAAGCCAGTTAAAATATGCACATGCCTGTATGTATATGGCAGTTTACGTGCCAGAAACAAGAATGTAAGTGTCCACAGTCCTGTCTATATGCTAGTAACAATCAAGTTACACAGTGCTCTATTGCTCAAGGCTTTATTGGTCCTGCTACTGCCTACCCACCATCCAACCCTTTCTATATTGACTCAGAGACCACACCAGGCTTGTGAACAGCATAAATACCAAGCACAGAATAGGCTGAATCTACATGGGTTATGAGCCTTGCCCATGGGTTTGAACTCAGTCTTTGAGTTGTCTTCTTTCAATTGATGGCCTTTGAGTGGGCATTAAGATATTATGAGACCCGAATGTGGTGCTGCAGTCCTCAACAGGCAAATGGGTTGTGTGATGTCCTGCAGAACAAAACCCCTTAGTTAAAGGTCTCCTTTGCTCTTCTTGACACTGGCTTCAACTGAGTGAAACAGCATTTTTGTTACCCTTAGGAGGCTTGCTCACCTTGATGCCCTTTCTCTTGACATACCCTGCCACAAGCTCATGCATTGTCTTCTTTCCAGCAAACAGACACTACAGTCTCTAAGCTTTGCCATGAAAATGCCACATTGAAAAGGCTCTCATCAGTCTTCACTGTCACATTTAACATATTGGTTCACTTTAACAGAGCCCATGGAAGTTGATTTTGCATTCAGTGTTATGAAATATGAACATGTTTGCACCGCAGTGTTAGCCAGCAGTTACCCACAACCCTGCAGTATTCCTTAACTGTGGTCTGGTTTTCCTAAGGAGGCTTCCAGCCTCAGATAATGGGTTTTTGTATGGCTTCTCCCAATGGAGGTGCAGTTTCTGATGGCAAAGGCTCCTCGTCTGCTTCAGTGCTCTGTCAAACAAGTTCCTCCACGCAATACTGCAGATGCTTTGAGCACTCTTGTGCTGAACCAAAGCCTATGGGCAGTAGCCCTGTCTCAATATGTAAGTAGGTACTGAAACCTGCCTGGGGTCTACTGTAAGGAAACCTTTGGCAAACCAAGGTACACAGGAATTGGCTGGTTTCACATTAATCCTTCAATCTGTATGTGTTCACCTGGTAAACCTCAAGTCCTCTTTTGGAGTGAATGGTGTGGCAGTCCTGGCTGATGTGCACCACAGATCCGGGCACAAAGCTTGATAAAACAGGGTGGCAAATAGATCCTGAGAGGACCAAGAAATGAAGCTTCAGCTTACACAGTAACCATGGTTATTCTACAGGGCATATCTCAAAGTGAATCTCAAGTCTTATTTTCTGTGAGTGGAGTTATAAATGTCAACTGAGCATCTAAACTACGGGAAAACTTTCTCCATGGTTTTCTGCACTAAGAATCTTATCATCCACAAACTCATTTGGGGCAGAATCACCCAAATTAGCATAATGAGCTGATAAATTAATCAAACTCAGTCTGGAGACAATTAGGAGCAATCACATCAGTGTTTCTGCCCGTGGAGGGTGGTGGTGATAGCTTTTAAACACAGGGTGTGGAGAGGAAGCTTGATCTATTAGCACCTTGGCCTGCTGAGATCTGAAGGTCATGCTGTGACTCCAGTAGAAACATAAGGCTTTCATGGTGAGAAAACACTCTTTATGCAATTTATGTTTAGTCTAATCTAACTTTCTGGTAGTGCTGCCCTTAATGGTCCTCTCTGAACCTTTCTTTCTGAGTTCAGGGTTATATTAACCATAGTTGTGTGCTACCAAAGACCTGTCCTTCCTTCTCACATTCATCTGCCTTTGGTCAATTTGAAAGGATTCATACATTCAGTTGGAAAAAGAACTAAATCATGTGATGAAATTGGAGTTGGTTTACATGGTTTTGGATGAGAAACAACATGAGGCAGCTTCAGTGTGTGCTTGCAGCTCAGAAAGCCAATTGTATCCTGGGCTGCATCCAAAGGAGTGTGACCAGCAGTCAAAGGAGGTGATCCTGCCCCTCTACTCTCCTCTTGTGAGACCTCCCCTGGAGCATTGTGTGCAGTTCTGGTGTCCTCAACATGAAAAGGACATGGAGCTGTTGGAGCAAGTCCAGAGGAGGCCACGAGGATGATCAGGGACTGGAGCATCTCCTATATGGAGCCAGGCTGAGAAAGTTGGGGCTGTTCAGCCTGGGGAAGAGAAGGCTGCGTGGAGACCTCAGAGCAGCTTCCCCTATCTGAAAGGGGCCTATAGGGATGCTGTGGAGGGACTCTTCATTAGGGACTGCAGTGACAGGACAAGGGGGAACGGGTTCAAACTTAAACAGGGGAGGTTTAGATTGGATCTAAGGAAGAAATTCTTTGCTGTGAGGGTGCTGAGGCACTGGAATGGGTTGGCCAGGGAGGTTGTGAGTGCTCCATCCCTGGCAGTGTTCAAGGCCAGGTTGGATGAAGTCTTGGGTGCCATGGTTTAGTGTGAGGTGTCCCTGCTCATGGCAGGGGACTTGGAGCTGAATGAGCTTTAATGTCCTTTCTAACCCTAACTCTTCTATGATTCTATGTACTTACTCCCTGGGCAGCATGGTTCTTTCTTTTGTGTTAAATAAGGTAATGCACACTATTGTATCACTATTATGTTGCTAAATAAGGACTCGTCTGTTCTTGGGGGATGCTTCATGCACTGGATAAATATTTAAAAATCACAATAAGAAACCTTTTTGTTTAATTAGTGCTTAAATTATGCTGGGAATTATCCAAAGTGCGGTACCTTTATTTCCACAGGAAGTCATTGCAATTCAATCGATATGAAAAGCCTGATATCATAACAGAGCCCAAGGGGCTGCAGGCTTCAAAGTACAGTTTATTTAGAGAGCAAATTCCAGGTAAGGACCCCCCTGCCTCTCCAAAATGAAAAGCTCAAACTCATGTGTTGGGAATGTAAATCAGAGAAGACTTCTTCCTCTGTTCTCTTGCCTGCTTTGCTGCAGTGCATGTTTGCTATGGAAGACTTGACAAATCTGTGTAGCCACAGAGGGTGACAGTAGATGATCTAATCAGGGCTGTTGTAAGGTCAAAATCAAGCCTTTCTGTTCTCGTGCTAGTTGCTGCTCAGTAACATTATAGCAAATGTCAGGAAATTAATTTAGACTTTGATTCCAGTTTAACCCAATTGGAATGCCACATATCCATCATAGAATCATACAATAGTTAGCATTGGAAGGACCTTAAGATCATCCAGTTCCAACCCACCTGCCATAAGCAGGGACACCCCCACTAAACCATGGCAACCAAGGCTCTGTCCAACCTGGCCTTGAACATCCTCCTGATCTCTATTTGCATTTATGGCATAAGTGATGGGGATGAGAACAGAAGCTGACTTCTGGGTTTCAAATCTTCCAGTGGGAAAGTAACATTTCTCCCAAAGCACAGTTTTACTGGGATGGGCAGGGGTTTTCCTCCACCTTTATTAGCAGTAGAGAGCCGAAACCCACAATACTTCCAAGAAATTTGGTTTTAAGGGTTCAAAGCCATTTTATATGTCCCAGGGTTTGGAGCAGACAGAGTTAAGAGCGTGTTTTTATAAGGCTCTCAGCTAGTGTTTCCTAAACTAGCTTGCCATTAGAAAATAGCTCAGGAAACACTAAGAAAAGCTCTTCCTTGGTTGTGAAATCCAGTTTCAAATACTTCCTTCAAACCCACTTGTTTCCAGGAGGATCTCCAGGGAAGCTCTGCAACAGAAATGTTGAAATCGTTGTCAAAAGGGAGCCATGAATTTTGATTGTATCTCAGTGTAGCAGCCTCAAAAGCACAAGGTAGCGCAGAGCACGGATAAAGAGGACAAGCTACAAGAATCAGGCTTTTGTTATGGGAAATACTTTCTCCTCTAACAGCTTCTCCTTCCACAATGTGGGTATTATTCAAAGACAGGCTTTCTAACTCTTCCTGTGGCAAACTGCCTTGAGAACACCTGATAATGGTGCTTTGCCTAATGCGCTTTGCTAAGCCCAGGCTGCGAAACCTTTTGGTTGAACAGAAATCCCTGTGCAGGGACACGGAAGGTGCAGAATTTGCCATGAAACAAAGGAGTCGTGCTCTGGGTTGGACTCTGAAGAGCAGCTTTAGGCTGGTGAAAGAAGGCTTTTTAGTTCTCTTTGGCACTAGATGGGGTTAAAGGACTACCCAAGAAGTGGAAAAGCAAGGGCTGAGCTCCAGAATGTGGGAACTCCCAGCAATGCCCCCGGAAAACAGGAAGGAAAAGCCTGCAGAGGCAATCGATGCTGTTGAAGTCCACTTGCTCGGCTTCGTGACAGGGGAGAGAACAGAATCTGTCTCCTAAGGTATTGGTTTGTCAGCACTTCTGAAAGGCCAGGGGCATGTTTGAAGAAGGGGTGAGGACTGAACCCAGAGCAGCAGCACTCAGGCTATGAAAGCATAACTCGCTTCCAAATAACTCTTGAACTCAGCTTTTCCCTGTGTGTTATAAAGGGGTCTTTCAAGGAGCAACAGCCAGTGTTCCTCAGCCCCTAAACCTGCAGCATCCAGGAATGGCAGTGGGAAGCACAGTGGGAACAGTTAGTTTTGACGGGAAGGGAAGCAGATGGCTGGGCCCTGTGATTTCCCTGCCTTATTGAAGTTTTCCTTGATGTTGCTGCTTAAAGATGTGAGAGAAAATTGGCTTTTAACATATACAGGAAACTTCCTATTAAGACTGTTATTCATTGGCCTTTCACCTAATGTCCTATCTGGGCAAAAGCCCTGTTATCAGCTAAAACAAGGAAATACCATGCTTTATTCTGAAACACAATATCCCTTGACTGTCACAGGTAAGGATCTTAGCCATCCTTGTCAATCCTATTACAAAGATCTACTATTGTGCTAGGGTTTCCCCATATGAATCTGTTTGTGTCTGCAAGCAAAGACTTCAGTAAGACTGAGCTGTTTTCTCCTTTGCTCTACGAGTGTGGAAACACTTAATGCAATTGCTTAAGGTCTGACCTATCAGTCCTAGGCCAACCTTGAATTGCTTGAGGACATAAACGTGAGCAAACACACCCAGAACATTGATTCTGAATGCCTGATGTGCCTGCTGAGATTATCTGGTCTGGTTGTCTTCCTGCTTGTATCTGAAATCTTCTAGCAGCAGGGATTCTTCGCTTGCTTATTGTACAAGTGCTGAAGTGTCAAATAATAGCACAGGGGTGAGGGAACATGATTGCCATTTCATTCAGGGTGGCAGCCAGCTTCAGCTTGTGTGTTGTGGACTTTGCAACGGATCGAGGGCTCCTTTTGGCATGGGATTTGCACCTTCCTCCTTTTGTCCAGCTGGAGTGTAAGTGGGATTGGGATGTTTGTGTGGATCTGGAGCTGCCTTTCTTCGGCGTTTGTGCAAGTCCTCCAGCCTTTTCCTCTCTTCCTCACCAATTAGTGGGCATTCCTTTTTAATGGGCAAGGGGTGGGAAGGTGAGGGAGCATCCCGCTGGAATCACACACTGGTTTGGCATTAGACAAGCAGCAGCAATATTAAAGAGAGCAGCAGGAAGTCTGATGCCACCTCTCTTCCTCCCATGCAAGTTTTAATTACAGCTCTGGACCTGGCTGAGACATGGCATTGGGCACAGCCTCTTTAGAACTGAAGTCTGCTTCCAAGGGGGAAGCATCTGTAGCAAGACGTGGAAACCCCGATGCATTGTGTAGAAGTGATTCTGGGTAGAGGTTCAGAATTAAGCTGCACCTCATAGCAGGGCAAAGAAAGCCAGCTATAAGTCTCATTTTATGTATTTATCTTTTCCTTGCTTCTGGGGAATGGTGACAGGCAGCTCAATGAACTTGTGACTGTGAGAGCTTTTTAGGCTTTGTCAAGAGATAAAGTTGGTTTCCTTGCACTGGGATAGGGGATGTTTTGGAAACGGAGAATTACTTGATGCTTGTCTAAAGGAAATTTTCAACTGGAGGCCTTTGGGATGGGTGGAAAGTTATAATTTGATCAAGCAAGGAGTGAGGCTTTGCAGTGTTCCATCTGGATATTGCTGTACACAGGCTTTCTACCTGTTTTAGATCCTAGAATCCCAGACTGATTTGTGTTGGAAGAGACCCTAAAGCTCATCCAGTTCCACCCACATGCCACAGGCCAGGGACCCCTTCCACTGGAGCAGGGTGCTCCAAGCCCCTGTGTCCAACCTGGCCTTGAGCACTGCAAGGGATGTGCCAGCGCCTCAGCACCCTCACAGGGAAGAGCTTCTGCCTAAGAGCTCAGCTCAGTCTCTCCTTTTAAAGCCAGGTGATATTTACCTTAGTAAGTACCCTTCACTTCTCTCATCACAAGTCACTTGTGTGAGCCCGCATAAGAGGAGATGTGGGAAGTGACATAGTTGGAAATAGAGCCCTGGGAGTCCCCATTATCTTATTCCTCTTCTTTACTAAGCCTTATTGTACACAGCTGGAATGGGAATGGAAAACTGCAGCTGCAATTAAGCCTCCCTTTTCAAAGCCTTTGCATGGTTTTTTTGTGCTGGTTTTGGTTGGGGTAGAGTTAATTTTCCTCACAGGGCAGTGTTTGGGATTTGGAGGAGGAGGGAGTGAGCAAGTAGCTGTCTTTTAGTCAGGTAATGCCAAAAGAGTGGAGGTGAACATTTCTTTAGGGTATATGTACAAGTGCCTTTAACACTCGCTTCAGGAAGCAGGGGTTTCACAACAGCAGCAGGGATGCTGTCAGAGCAACAGGTGAGCTTTATTTTAAAGACATTGGGGTTTTGCTGGAAACATCAGTGTGGGACATTTAAAATCTTTTACTTGGAAACTTGTGAAAACTCTCTCTCTCTCGGGACTAAATTCTCTGTTCTCCTCCATCCCTTTTCATGTGCTCCTGTAAAATAAAGAGCTTCAGTATGGGCAGAAATGGCCATGTTGAAAGCTGTCTGAAAGCTGTACGCTGGGAGCTGTACACAGCTCCCAGCATAAGATGGTTTAGAGGCAATGTCAGAGCATGTTTTGCAGTTGTTATTTCTGGGGATCATGTAAAGAAATGAGAAGCAGAGTGTAAACCAGAGCAGCCTAAGGGGTTAGGTCATAGCCTGGATTCATTCTTGGAATGGGATGTGTGGAGAGCAGTAATGATTATGCAGCCTGCAGAGGTTCACGTATCCTTTTAAACCTTCTTTTCCACACTGGCTGGTTTTAGCTCTCAACTGTTCTTTTACTTAACTGCTTATTTCTGTGCTGCAGCAGAAATAAGCATTTTCTATTAACCTTTGATGGAAAACAGAACTTGAACAGCTCCCAAAAGTTTTCCTTGAGGGAAACCCGTCCTTTTAAACTCCTGAGCACCCTGAGGTCTCGAAGGCAGAGTTTGAATGGTATTTTACACCTACTGACACTCAAATCCTGCTGTCTGTGTCCTGCCTGAAGTCTGTCTTGGTTTGGTTTTTCAGCTCCGGGTGGTTGAAGCACAGAGTCTTTAGCCTTCAGTCCCATACAGGGAGATAGGAAAAAACTACCTATAGGAACCCTAAGTCTGTGGTAGGATAGAAATCCCATCAAGGGATTGGCTTTGCTGACACCATGCTCAATCCAATAGTAGCTGAATGTGTATCTTTAATGCAAGACCAGCTTTAAAAGACAGAAGCTTTCTCAAAGAAATGGGTCTTGAAGCCTGAGTCTCACTGGGTAACTAACCCAAGTAACCTGTTACATTATTTAGATTGCATGCAATGCAAAGTACTCCATTGCTCACAATAGAAAGATTTCTTCATGTCTACTTGTTTTGCTGTAAAGTTGATGGATCTGTAATGTACTGCATAATTAAACATTGCAGAGATATTACATTGGAGCGAAAGCAAGTAATGAAGGGGATATAGTGAATTTTTGGTGATTAGAGATACAATTGTTTAGCCCAAGCATAGGATGGTCTGCTCTGCTGATTAAAAAATATCCAGAAGAACACCATTTGAATTAAGCTCTGCATTGCTCTGCTAGCAATGGATTAGGTTATTAAACCATATTTTTCCATTAATAAAACAAATGTTAATGCATTGTTTGATACTAATAATGAAACCATTGCAAGAAGCACAGCTACTTCCATTACCATTTATCACGTCATTCACTACAGTTCACCAAGGCAGGGGATGAATTCAGTTCTCTTTTTTTATGAAGGCAACTTGGGAAGGCAAATCACTGCAGGAGCTGGGCTCCCTGCTTAGGCTGCTTTATGTTTGCTGTGTTCTCACGGACAAAGCTGATCCAAGGCCTATGGAGAGCTGAACTTTAAGTATAACCCATTGAACCATCTGCTACACCACATCACCGGCTTCATTCAATTGTATTAATTCATAGTGAGACAAGGAAAAAAACCTGCTAACTTCCTCCTGTTTCTAGAGTCTATTAGCAGGCTGTAAAATGCTCCACCAGCTCTCATGTTGCTGCACAGGTAAAGATCTGCTTGTCCTACAGTTTTTGCACTGCAGCATGACAATAAACCTTGCTTTAGAATTTACCCTGTCCACCATGGTTGGATCTGGCTGTCTTGCATGTGCCCTGAGGTGGGCATGTCTGCATTGATCAGGGAATGGAGATGTTTAATACCATGTCCAGCTTTTTAATAACTCGGGTTAGAGAATCATAGCATAGTTCGGGTTGAAAAGGACCTTAAGATCATCCAGTTCCAACCCCCCTGCCATGGGCAGGGACAGCTCCCACTAAACCATGGCATCCAAGAGGTTTTAGTGCCTTGTCCAGGCAGTCAAGTGAAAGTCCTCTGAGCTCAGGAGGAAGACTTCTGGTGTCTTCAGCAGGCCTCAAATAGGTGTTACTCACTGCAAGGCGAGAGTCTGAGTCTTTTTCCCCCTCTTTTCATCAGGGTTAGTTGTGCATTAGCCCATTTATCCTTGGCAATGTTGTCAGATAGCTGGGGAGAGGGCAGGAGGTAAAGCCCCTGTGTGTTGTACAGCCTTCCTGTCTTAGAGCTTTGTGCAGGTACTGGAACTGCAGATGTTATAATGCAAACAACTAAAGCTGCAGGTGAAGTCTGGAAAGGCCAGCTTAGGAGAATGCCTGGGGGCCCCCCTCAGTGGTTTTGGTAATGCTGCACATGAAGCTTCCCGGGGCCACAAACAGCTCTCTGAAGCTGTTAGTGCTGGTGCTCAGTGTGAGATGTTGTCAAGGTCTGCTGGAGCTTCGAGAACAGGGGCACAAGCAGGATGTCAGCAGCTTCAATCAGAAAGAAATGAAGTCCAGAGATGAGCCTGGGTATGGGAGGGCTGCAGCCCACAGCTGTGCCCTCTTTATCCAGAGCAGCAATTTAGTCTAAAGGACTAGAAGGGAAGCACAGTTGGTGGGTCAAAGGCATAGATACCCATAACCAAGCAGGTTCAAAGAAATACTGCTGTGCTATTAAGGAGAATAGTGCTGATTTCTCTAATGGCATGATTATATCAGTGCTAAAATAGAACAATTTATAAATGCAGCTCAAATAGTCAACAGGCATTTGCTGTGATGCTCTACAAGCCTGTACATACCTTAATTTGTCTTATCAAAGAATAATCTGTTGTGCCAAGCATTGGAAAAAGTCTTGATTAAAAAAGCAATTCAAGTATGAATGCCTGCATCTGAATAGTATAGAAATGGTATTTATTTCAGTTAGGAGTGAATTTGATAATGTGGCCTGTGTTTAGGGTTGCATCCATGGCTCTACTTTCAGCAGGCCTAGACGCAAGTGAATCACAGAATGGTTTGGATTGGAAAGGAACCTTAAGATCATCCAGTTCCAACCCCTCTGCCATAAGCAGGGACACCTCACACTAAACCATGGCACCCAAGGCTTCATCCAACCTGGCCTTGAGCACTGCCAGGGATGGAGCACTCACAACCTCCCTGGCCAACCCATTCCAGTGCCTCAGCACCCTCACAGCAAAGAATTTCTTCCTTAGATCCAATCTAAACCTCCCCTGTTTCAGTTTGAACCCGTTCCCCCTTGTCCTGTCACTGCAGTCCCTAATGAAGAGCCCCTCCTCAGCATCCCTATAGGCCCCCTTCAGATACTGCATTCCTGAAGACAGGCTATCTTTTCCTTCCCAGATTAACTCTCTGCTGTAGGGCAACCTCCCGGCTCATGGTGTTAGACACTGGACACAAACAGTAGGTTCAGCACCCTGAACTTTGAATGAGAGCAGGGAAGAGCAGCAGCCTTGGAGTTTGGGGTTCAAAGGGCTGCTCTACCCCCATGTGCTCTTGTGGCAGGTCCTTTGGCTCCCCACCACCAGGCTGCACTGCCTCGTGTGAGCTCCTACCAGCCAGGACCCAGCCTGGGAGAGCATAGCTTCTGTTTTGCCAGGGTTAACAGTTTCTGTGAGAAGGATTTCAATTAAGATGACTGATCTTTAAAGCTTTGCTTCCATAACAAATGCAGCCTTCTCCAACTCGGAAAGAAACTATTTTTGTATGAATACAATTTCCCAGTAAGCTGCAAGCGATTATTCCTAATGGAAAAAATAAAACCCATTATCTTAAAGGTCTTTTCCAAGCTAGTTGATTCTATGATTCTATCTAGAGCTGTGATACCTTCAATACATAGTCCTGCCGTTGTGAACTTCTGTTGCATGCAGATGTAATGGTTGCCCTTTCATACCTGCAAATCTTCTTTATGCTCACCCATGGCTGCTATTCATGCAGAGTCATGGTCAAACACCACTCTCGTTTGGAATAATACTGTAGCAGGGGACTCCTAATCTGTCCTTTCCTGATAAATACATTGGAGTTGAATCTCTACCCTATAATTATGTACGACACAGTTCAGTAGCTGGAAATAAGCTAAGTTTTGACTAAAAGATGAGTGTTGCTGCTAAGAGTAACTGCAGTGCTTGGGCTTCTAATTCCCCTCTTGAGCAGAATATTTGTTTTTTTCTAAACCACTTCAATGGTGCTGTTTTGGTTTTATTACTCTTTCCTGTTTTGTCTTTATTCTCTAAAGTGTCTCCTATTCAACTCTTAATTGTGATTAGATTCAATAGAACATGGCTCCTGTCTGTATTAATAGGTCTCATTTGGTTCTTCCAGTATTGCCCCAAATATTGTGATGGTTTGAAATTCAGCTCTTTTATGGAAGAGGAGAACATAAAGAGAATACAGCTGTTGAAACCACTGCTGGATGCATATAACCTCCCTGCTCAGGTACAGAGCATTAAATTCTGTTGCACAGGCAATTTCTTTCACACTGAATGAGACTTGAAAACTAATTAGTTGTTGAAGAGGTTCTGTATTGCACTCCATTACATCTGCCTTCTACTGCTGATGGACAGAAGGGTAAGATTCGCCCAAGACCTCAAGCAGCACTTGCTTCTCCCATAGGAAGACAGGCTGGGAAAGTTGGGGCTGTTCAGCCTGGGGAAGAGAAGGCTGCGTGGAGACCTCAGAGCAGCTTCCAGTGTCTGAAGGGGGCCTATAGGGATGCTGGGGAGGGACTCTTCATTAGGGACTGCAGTGAGAGGACAAGGGGGAACGGGTTCAAACTGAAACAGGGGAGGGTTAGATTGGATCTAAGGAAGAAATTCCTTCCTATGAGGGTGCTGAGGCACTGGAATGGGTTGGCCAGGGAGGTTGTGAGTGCTCCGTCCCTGGCAGTGTTCAAGGCCAGGTTGGATGAAGCATCGGGCGACATGGTTTAGTGTGAGGTGTCCCTAATGAAGAGCCCCTCCCCAGCATCCCTATAGGAACTTGTGAAAGCTGCTTCTCCTAATCACCTCTTGGTGTTTATCACTAGAGCTTGAAGCCCCAGCAGAAGTTTTTGAGCAGGATGGTGCTGTGTAATAAGAAGCAACTCTTGCTCGATGAGCTGGAGGTAGGGGGTGGACCAGCAGCACGAAGCTGAAGTTACTCTGAATCACCCAGTTTGCCACATGTGGGACCTTATTCCTTGATTAATGCCTGGGTGTTTCTTAGGTCAAACTGACAACAGCACAGTAAACTTCAGCCTCTGTAACCTGCTGCATGCTGCCTGACATGCTGACTATGAATAATTGATAGGCTCTGTTACATAGAAACCATTAATTCTGATTTTGTTAGCTCACTAATGGGCTTGCTTCATCTTTTGCCTTTGCTGTACAAAGCAGCGTTATATTTAATTAGCACTGGCTGACCTTCTTCTTTTATTTAGCTGGTTAAAAGGTTATTTAAGTCCTTCAGAAGAATTATTGCATCTATAGTTAACCTGATAATTGGTATATTGTTGCTGGGGGTAATTGTGCTGGCTGGTATTCAGGCTCATGGAGTCTGAGTGTGTGCTGCTATGTGACATACAGGTATGTGTGGTAAGAACTAGTATCATTCTCCAGTAAAGGTTAAGCAAGGCAATAATAAAAGGAGTAACAAACCATTTAATGGCTGGTAGGTGCTTCTGAGAGAGATTGGCTCTGTCAAAGGCATGTCCTTTGCAACTTTCCTAGCAAGCATTCAAGCTTGCCTTCTAAACACAAATAAGGATGTAGTATCGTGAGTACTTGGGGTTCCTCCTGGTGATGCCTGGCCTTGGTAATTGCAGTGATTAATAGGGAAAATCCCAGTTAGCCTGACTGGTAGATAATGGATGTCACTTTGGGCACAATTATTTCCCATAAAGGTAAAGCCAACAGTCTTTGCAGAGGCTGACAGAGATAGTAGCAGGCAACTGTGTTTCTGTACCTGTCTCAGTTCAATCATGTGCATTCACTCTTATATGTCAAGTTTGCTCTTTTATTATCTTCAATTTGCTGCTCTTGGAATTGCCTGCTGCTCCCAAAGCCTGTTCTGAGAACTGAGAGTAACAGACCTTCATTAAAACTTGATTTGGAGACAAGTTCATGTGCTGAGCTTGGGCTTTTCTTGCAAGGTTCCTTGGTGAAAGCCATAGGAAAACACAGGATTAAAAGGCCTTCAGTGAAGGTTTAGACCACGAATATCTTCAGTTTCTTATATGGTCTCTTTTGCATCAGCTACAAAGAGTGGAGGCCTCTTACTGCTTTGTCCTGTTCAAAAAGACTTCCTGACTTCTTTGAAGGTGCTTACAGGCATGGCCCATTAGCACATATTCTGTAGGTTGCCTATATGTTATCTTGCTGGATCCACACAGATCTGATAAACTTACCAGAAACTTCAAGTTTAATTGTGTAAAACCTCCAATTATAATTATCTGAAACATACCTTTTGAATTGCTGTAATAAAGAGTTAGTATTATCACTCTGCCCTTTAGGGTTAAGTGTGCTCAGGCTATCAATCTCTTTTACTGATCACAGACTCTAACTCGATTAAAGCATCTGTATTTGCAGTGGCATAAATCTGCCAGTGGTTATGTTCAGGTCTCCACCTACAAGGGGAGTTAATAGCCTTTTATGTTAGACATCCTCGAGGATACAGCCATAATGGGGTTCGAGAGAGCCATTGAGAATCTGTGGAGCAAAATGGATGCGAATTGGCTGGCTTTATGTTGATAGGTTTCTTTTCATTATTTTACTCTGTCTCGATAGATTGGTGTGGAAAAGGCCCATAGGACTTCCTCAACCTTCTGGAAGCAAAAGCAGCTCCCCCAGCCCAGCCCCTGTGTCTTAATATTTGTTAGCAACTCCTTCATTGAGGTTTGTCACAGTTGTGAAAAACAAGATGGGGCTTTAAATCCCTCATTTTCTTTCTTCCCTTTTCCTTCCCACATCTTCACTCGCCCAATAATTCCCATGGCGTTCCAGGACGTTCCTTGACAACAAGACTACAAATGTCACCTTACACGAGCTGGTTGCAGTTCTGCTCCTGAGGCCAGGTTACTTTATCAATGCTTTCTTTAGCAATTTGAAGGAGAATGTCTGGAATTACAAGCAACCAAAGGAGCTCGATTAATTTATCCCTTGAATGTTACAAACTGAACCAAAACCTGCTAAGAGCTTATTTAAATGACCAAATCAAACAGGGGAATTAATGGCTTTGGCTGATGGTTCCCAGGTCATTGTCCACCATCTACTGACAGTGTTCCTGACACTTATGGGCAACACACTGGTGTGCACTGGGGTGGTTTCCGACATCTGAGTATTAGGTTTGGTATTGGCAGCTGGCAGAGCATGGTCTCAATGCGGAAGGGGTGGGTACATGGACAGATTGCTTTGTTTCTCCAGATAGGGCTTCCCAGTAGAATTGTGTTCCAGGTGCAGATGATACCAACTTGTCTGTTGGGACCGCAGAAGCAGAAAAGCCATAGCTGTTGTATTTGCGTTCCAGGGTGGGCTGGGATATTTAACACGGCTGCTCAGGAGAAAGCAAGTTGCTTGTTCCAATTCGAAGTTGAAAGTCAAAATCTGAGGCTGAGTGCAGCGGAGGCAACTTGGGATAATCACCATTGCTGTCACCACATGCTTTCTTGCACTGATCCTGACACCTGTAAGTGTTGAGGATGCTGCCTATGGAGAAACAAAGTCTCTACAGTGTAGAGCTACCAGCTGAAGGGAACAAAAATGCAGAGGCAGAACTGTTGTTTGCCAAGGCTGGGGTGTATCTGACATCCTTTTGGTCTGAAGGTTTAATCTTGAGAAAGAAACTTGGTCCAATCAATGCCTAAAATCTCTACGAGGCAAAAAATATTGCAATGGGAAATACATTTTCCTGTCTGCAGTGTTTGCTTCAGCATAATTAACATGAATAATGCAAGACAATTTTCTGATAGTTATTATATTAGAGAGCTTAGCTGACTCATAACTGCCCCCATGACATAGCCAGAATGCAAATTGCTTGGCTCGAAATAGCACAGAACTGGTTTGATTAAAATGTGATACATATTGTGAATTAAGAATATTTCAAGGTCTCGCCATATGACCTTAATATCAATTCCCTCCCTCCCCCAAAGGCACCAAGGAAATCTGCATAATCATTTTCAGGCAGCTTTATATGTCTCCCTCTGTGAATTGACAGTGCCTGCCTTTCATGGGGAAACAGGGTGTCTCATTTTATTCCTTTTCTGAGCTCAACTACGGTAGAATAATGAGGTAGCGTTTTGGCATTGTGCTCTTTGAGAACCTGGCTCCTTTGTCACAGTCACAAAGGTAATGCATCTCAGGCACAAATCTAATCTAACAGGCACAAGACTGCAATCCTCGCTAAGAATCAGACCCATCTCCCTGTCTTTGTCCCTGCAGCCCCTCAAATCTGTGTCCAGTCACTGCAGAGTGCCTGCAAATGGCTGTAATGAGACACTGGATGAAGCATTTGTTGAACTTGATTCAAGGGTGTTTTTGTGTGTGAGCTCTTTGCTTTGGCTGAAGAGTCTGTAAACTTTGGGCACTTGGGTCTATTGGGAATCTCTTGGAGAAACCACACCTAGGGGTGTTTTCTAGGTTGATCTTCCCACTGGTCCATGCTGCTTCTGATCCATGTTGCGGTGATGGGTGTTAGATTCTGACTCCTTGGTGTTATACAGCTAAGGGGTCCAACCTTGCCAGAGCTGCTTTGACCAGAGGATGTGCCAAACACTGCAAGCTCAAACAAAGCGTTTTGGCTTGTATCATGTACCCAGACTGTCAGTGGCACTGTTTGGTTTCCCACTTACCAATGGAATGGGTGGAGTCTAAAACATTGCCTGTTTCTGTATGCAAGAGCTGCATCCTGAGCTAAAGCTACTGAAGAAATTACACTAATCAGGGAAAGCTGGAATTTCATGTGTCATAAAACTACATTTTCCCCATGCTTTTGTTTGAGGAGATATTTTTTCCTGTTACGACTGTTCATTAAAAGAATTTTAGCTCCAGGATTCATAGTGGGTGATTTACTGTAATGGTAAAGACTTCTCATGTAACATTAACAAATACAAGAGTATAATTGGGTACATGAGGAAGCATTAGCCCAGCAGCATTCTGAGTGAGGGCTGGTACATGTTGTAGCAGCCAACCAGTCCTGAAATTGAGAACACTCATTATGCAGCCTGACCTGTTCTGGAGCAATTCTGCTGAGAGTGGCTTTGCCTGGATTTTTAGTGCTGCTAGAAGATGGATGATTGATGGCTGGGAATAATAACACTACTACTAATGTATGGGCAACTTTTCACCCATGGAACTCAGGGCCCTCTTAGGTTTGTCTGGTTTATGGATGAGAGAATGACAACTAATTTTCTGCAAAGTCATGAGAGGTTCACAGCTCCTTTGTTACCTGTGGTTATGTGACTCACATGCCTCTTCCAAGAGGGAGCTGATTGCTGCTCCAAGATGCTGATCCCCCGGTGCATTGAGTTTTTCCAGTCTGGTTTAGTTGCAGCGCTGAACATGGGAAGAAACCCCCCTCTGTCCTGATATGCAGTGATTCAGTTCACCCATAGTCTGTCCACAAGTGTTTTTCATAGAGTCACAGAATGATTTGGGTTGGAAGGGACCTTAAAGCTGATCCAGCTCCAACCCCTGCCACGGGCAGGGACCCCTTCCACTGGAGCAGCTTGCTCCAAGCCCCTGTGTCCAACCTGGCCTCGAGCACTGCCAGGGATGGGGCAGCCACAGCTTTTCTGGGCCATCACCCTGTGCCAGCGCCTCAGCACCCTCACAGGGAACAGCTTCAGCCTCAGAGCTCCTCTCAGTCTCCCCTCAGGCAGGTTCAAGCCATTCCCCTTGCCCTGTCCCTACAGGCCCTTGTCCCAAGCCCCTCTCCAGGTTCCNCCTCAGAGCTCAGCTCAGTCTCCCCTGGGGCAGGTTCAAGCCATTGCCCTTGGCCTGCCCCTACAGGCCCTTGTCCCAAGCCCCTCTCCAGGCTCCCTGCAGCCCCTTTAGGCACTGGAAGACTGTTCCAAGGTCTCCCTTGAGTCTTCTTTTTTCAAGTTGAACTCCTAGGCCAGTTTAGACCCTGTTTAATGGTTGCAGAGCATCTGTCAAGAGAAGATGTGTAAGCTGTCTTCCGCCTCTCGAAGCACTGGACAGACTTGGCCCAAGGCTCTTTCTTGGGCATATTTCGATTGCTACCATGCTTAATCTGGAGCAGTCCGCAGTCTCTACTGTACTAGGACTGATCCATATGGCAGAGGAGAGCTCGTGTTGCACTTGCATGCAGTAGAAGACAGCAGAGACTGTCTTTTGACCTTCCTTTTGCCTGCGCTTGCACACTCAGGGGCACAGGATTGTGCTGTGCAGAGATTTTTCTTGGACCTGAAAGCAATGTAGCATGATAGCTTGTTAGCTGCACTGAAATGGAACAGCAGCGTACTTGGCTCTTCTGGAAAAAGAAGATTGTTTCTTCTTTGTCCATATTGTTTCAGTGTGTGTGACTTGCATTAGACGTTTAAAAATGCTTTGGGAAGGCTTTTCTTACCTTGGCTTATTCCTTGGGTATTGCAATGATGAATATTTGCAGCTAGGTTAGATCCCTTCATGAGAAGGATCCCTATGGAAATTGCTCCTTTAGATTTTCTCTGGACTGTTACATGCTTTTCCAAGTGATCCAAAGGGAATTCTTCACATAAAGGCATAATAAAATTGAGTGAGTGGAAATAGGGGGAAAAGGCATTTATTGAAGTGGAATGGAAAATAAGGGGTCTGGAAAAGTGAGCTGCCTCTGAAAGCAATCGAGTCAAATGCCTGCAGATGCAGGCACAATAGATTATGGAAATTAGTCAGAATAAATTGGCCTGGATGGCCTCAGCAGCACTGTTGTGTCACCGGGTCTCATTGAATATGCTCAGAAGCATGTAACTGTTTGTTTCTCTGCCACATGTGTTATTTCACAAAATGAGGAATGAGCTTGAAAATGATACCTGGATTAATTTGCAGTTTCCCCTGGACTCTCAGTGTTCTGTGGAAACAGAGCCCTGGTAAAGCCGATCACATCACACTGCTGTTCTGCTTTAACTGGGTCCTCCATGGGGAGCCTTGTCTCTTTGTAATCTCTGTTTTACTGATCATTTGCCATTGGACTACAGTAAAAAGGTTTTAAACCCCCAAATGGCAGAACTGTGTCATTTGTAGAGATGCTATCAAGGGCTGGATGCCCCAAATTTGATTAAGGAAATGAAACCCTAATGGATCAAATGCTCTTTTGACCTTCATAGTGTTTACCATCGCTTTGTGCCCGCTTTGTATTCATATTTCGTGGTTATGAATTTCCTGGTTACTGATATTTGTTAATATTTTCAGCTGTTTGCTTTGGCAGAAGAGCTAACATGGGGGAGAAAGAAAGATTCTTCAGCCTGAAAGCAAACACTTCAAGCATCCTCCTCGGGTTCCTACACGTGCGCTGTCGGTCAGGCACTTTTTGGGGTATATTCTGTGAGAGCCCAGTTGTCTGGCAAAGCACTGCAACTCAGGATGTATCACACTGTCCTTCCTGCTGCGCTGCTGTGGTGTAACGCTGTTATATTTTGCCATAGTAAATCAAGAGAGGCTTAATTTGGAAATGTGATTTAGATATGCCTTAGGGAAGAGAAGTCCGGAGATACCGCAGTGATGCTTTTGCATGTATGTGTAGATATATGTATCTCGGCTTCTCAGTCTGATCCTCCCCTGTGAAAATTTGAATTCCTCTGCCAAAAGGAGGCTCTTTTTTCCTTGGAATATAAACCCAATGTTGTGTTGAAAAATGGTGTTTCAACAATAATGCAAAAGCACGTGCATGGCGCAGAGGAGATGCAGAGCCAGGCCCCATCTCTTTAACAGGAACTCTGTTCTTCCCTGGAATTAACTTGGCAAGAGGGATTTAATACTGGAAGAGCATGACTAAGATACTTCTTTAGCTACTGTTCGAGCCAGCATATTTTAGCTAGTGGTAAGTGCATTTTCTTGAGTCGTTTAAGTTTGCATTCTTTGTGAGAAGTAAAATGCTCATAATACATGTGTGCAGGTTCAGTAGCAACAGTCAGTAGGAGCTCTGCTGTTGAAGACAATACATAATGTGGTTCAATGACTGAAAGTGAAAGGTAAATAAATTCCTATTGAGAACATGATGCAAGTGTTAGTGTATTTAATGACTGCACTCACAAATAAGTGTATTTTGGGGTAAATCAGATACATGCTTTGTCTGCATAACTTCAGTGGCCTGTATTCATATGGCTTGTGAAAACTAGTGTTATATCTGAAGGCTAAATCCAAAAGCTGGGCAGGTGCTGGCCTTCCTTTTCTACACTGCTGCATAATTTAGACTATGGATGGAGGGGATGGCTCTTATGTAGCTTGTGTGTGTGTGCAGCTGCATCAATGGCATCACAAACGGTGCTCTTTATTCAGATCTGGTTAGTTTGCAGCCTTTAAAATTACAGCTAGAGCTTAATGATCAATAGATCATTCATAATTCTTGACATGCTGCTTTAGAAGACAAATGGCTTCTGTTTGAAGGACTTAAAGCCATCACCTTTGAAAATCCAGGGGTATTGAATTGCTCTTGTTGGGTCTAAAAACCAAGGGCCAGCTCTGTGGTGTGAATCAGCCTGCCCATGGTCCTCAGTGCTGGAGACTTGCATGGATTCTGGCCTTGTGCCCCTAGTATTTAAGCTTCATCTAAAGAGGCTGCAATACTTGGGCTTCAGGCTCAAATGCCAATTAGTGAGGACAGCTGTATGAATATATCTAGGAAATCAACTAGCAAAAAAGACCAAATGAGACCAAAAAATAGAGTGTGATTCCAAAGGAGCATGTGGATCTACAGCTTCACAGCATACTGTGCCCACAGCAAGAGAGTTCCTTTCTTCTACAGCTCACACTGACAAAACTAGATGATCTTAAGGTCCCTTCCAACCCTGACTAATCTATGATTCTATGAAGTGTTTCTTGCTATTTTCCGCTGTTTAGTCTTATGTTTGCTAGTAAGGCTGGCTTGAAGAGTGGACATCAGAGCTGAACTTGACTTATTCAGGAGACATCCAAGTGGGAACTTGCTCTTATTTCTAGTTTCTTTGAACTTTAACTGAGTTTTAAACTGATTGGGGTAAAAAGTAAGTCAGGAGTCTGGACCTGTGGATGTACTCATAGGGTATGAGGCCACAACCCCCTACAAGGCACCTTTTCTGAATAAATAAGTTGTGGAGTAACGAACAGGTCCACTTTTGTGTTGGTTTAAATAAAATGATGATGCTCTCATGATTAACGGAGGGTTCCATAAAATGCTGCCGAGTGGGCATAGGAAATGGGTGATTGGATTGAAAATGCCACCTCTGAATTTCTCATTCTGTTTGTGACGTGTAGAGCTATCATAATTTGATAACCACAGTAAAACCCAACACCCAACCAAAACAGCAACGTTTGACCTGGGTTTGAATATGCAGAGTCTGATTTTGCAATGGGAATTTGTCCTCGGGTTTCACAGTATGGTGAACAAAGCAGAACGCTTTGATTGGACATGAAGTAGGGGATGAGCACATCAAGGGAGGTTTGACTGATGCTGCCTTTTGCTCCTGCAATGGAAGTGAAGAGTTTTATTTTCAGTTAAAGTGCAGGCTAAGAAACAAAACCCCTCCAAGAATGATTCATTTCTGGCTGCTGTGGTGGACAAGGCTTCATGAAGCTGCACACATGTTCTCAGTGATATCACCCTGCAGTGAGAGGAGGTTTACTCTGAACCCCTTTCTGCTTTGTATTTGGTGTGAAAGCGCAAGTGTATTCCATAGGGATGTGATAGGAATGTGTATTCCATAGGGATGTGATTAATTTTTGTTTCTTTCAATGGAACTGGTTATTTTGGTATTGGCAGGGATGTATAAATGGTGCTACCACAACACTGACCCTTGCTGAGGAACACAGTGTTTTACTGCGAGGGTGGATGTTGTCAGGGCAGTTCATTCTCCATCCTGTGTGGGAGCAGAGCCAGCTCAGCACATCAAGCTTTTGCTTGAGGGAAGCCATATGTACACAAGGTGCTTGCTATCATGAAGAAAATCATAGAGTAGTTAAGGTTGGAAAGGACCATTCAGTTCCAGCCCCCCTGCCATGGACAGTGATACCTCACATTAAACCATGTCACTCAAGGCTTTGTACAACCCATGTGCCTTTGTAAAGCTGGCTTTTATTCTGAGCTATGAGAATTCCTGACAATTTTCCTGTAAATGTTATAGTCTTAATATATATGTGTTTAAATGAAAGACGTTTAACAGTTGGTTTTGCTCCCTTAGTTTAAAGAAAGGAATCCACTGAGTGATCCACACTTCCAAGAAGTTTCACATGTCATTTCTCATCATGATTCTTGAGGGGTATGGTAATTCCTTGGAACAGCTTAATTATCTCGAAAACAGGGCAGCATAGCTAGACTGTGCCTCTGCATTTCAGTGCGAGGTTCAGAAACCCTTACGGCACTGTTAGTTGTCCCTTTCTAGCCAAAGCTTAAAACTGGGCATATCTTTTGTAGTGCTCCTTAGAAATGCGCTGGAAGTCTTCATGCGACAGGATACGTTACAATCAAGAGTAAGCTGTGTATGTGAACGGACTGACTTTTCGTCCTTGTCACTCAAAGCTCTTGCAAGTAGCTTGATGGGAGGATATAGCAAACTTGCCTCAGGGTTTGCCACTTTAGGAATAATAGAGATCAATGGAGCTCTTGTGTACATCTCAAATCTGCCTTGGAACCAGGTTGCAGCTTTTGGAGGGCACAAGTTCAGACAGAGTCAGCATTGAGCTGCTGCTCTGGATGCAAGAACTCTGCCTCAGTTCGCTTCAGATGGTGGAAACACTCAAGAAGTAAAATGCAGTGCAAATGATTGACACCTTCTCATAGATCCCTGTAATAAGAGTATCCCAAAAGCTTATGTCCTTTAAAATATATATGTATACACACAGTGGAAGATGCCCGTGCTCATCGCAGGGCTGGACAAGACAACCTTTGAAGGTCCCTTCCAACCTAAACTATTTGATGATTCTATGTATGGGTATACACTTCTGGGAGCTGTTTGTACAGTTCTTTGGCTTGCCTGAAGATGGCAATGTGGTAATAGAATTGCTACACCACGGCCTGCTCCCAGGAATACATAGAAATTACATTAAGTTAATAATGAAAAAGAAAGCTCACTTTGAGCTAGCTCTGCAAAAATATAGGGAATAAATATGTTAGAAACATAGAGATAACAGCTGAAACACAGCTGATTGAATAAATGAGAAGCTTTCTGAATGGGAAATTAATTTTTTAGTGCACCCGGACACCCAACATACTTTGAATGTCCTTTAACACCCATTTTAGTGAATGACTGACAATCAACATAAGCAATGGCCCTTTGCTGCTCATGGGCTGCATGACGTGGGCCAGCACTGACCACTGCCGCAGCAATGAAGACAGTGGATTGCCTCAGTTCTCAAGGAAGTCATTGCCTTTATGTTTGTGTGCCTACATCAGGCAGGTTTCTTGTTTATCAGCTTAAGCCTGGAAGCTTAAATAACTTTCCCAGAACATTTTTGTTTGCTTGTAGCTGAGAGAATGCTTTGGAAAAGGGAGATGAGAAGGTCTTGTGCTTAATTACAGCAGAATAATGCCTGCTGTTGTAGACTATGCTTCACATCAGCTTGCTTCTAAGAGCTCTGCTGAGTATTGGTGTTATCCTCAATTCACAAATGGAGAGACTGAGAGGCAGATGCAGCTCCTCACTGCTAGGCCAGCCTGCAAGCTAGTGGCAGAGCTGGGGTGACAAGCCAGGTCTATTGAGCCCTAGTTCATTAGGCTGTGCTCTCAGCAGAAGGAACTCCTATTTCTGTATCTGAGTAGATTTAAGTGCAGAAAATCCCCTTGGGTTCTTTGGATCATTAAGAATAGAAGAGAAATGGTAGATGTATAATTTGGGAACCCACTTTTATACAAGGCTCTGGGGATATTAGAAATGTGATTGCAAAATTCTTTCATGGGAGACAGTGTCTGCAAACTAAATGCAATGGGTTTTGTTCACTAAAATATTCTGGCTCAAAGTATTTCCTTTAATTCCCCTTTGGGGTTGAGACATCCAAGTTTAGTAAGCTGTTTTCTTTGCTGTTCCAGGTTGGTTATCTCTTGCACTGTCTTATTTCTGCTGCTGAAGTCCCCACAGTTCTGTTCAAATACCTTTGCTGATGGGAGGTAAATGCACTATAAATTATCCCTCCAACATGTTATACTTTGTGGTGTGTTGAATAATGCATTTAGCACACTGCCATGATGTACGTGCATCTTGCCAGACACTTGAAATCATATCTGCTTGTTTTGTACTTTAAGATGCGACTATTTGCTTATGAAGCGCTTGTTGTCCCAAGAAATCTGGGTTTGCATAGTTGCTGTTAGAATAGAATAGTTGGGGTTGGAAAGGACCTTAAGATCATCCAGTTCCAGCCCCCCTGCCATAAGC